>JAFEMH010006458.1:0-122835 GCA_022495995.1 Adenophora triphylla var. japonica
ATCCTTTTCCTAAAGAAATCATGAACCTTTAATGGAAGGAACGATGCAAAGATGAGAACTTTTACACCGGTCCATTCCAAGGTTAGGGAAAGGTGGAAATGCATGATGAAAAAATGACTCTTTAATGAAAAGATGACATTTTTAGGTTTTGCAAATGATGCTTTTTTGATCAGAAAGAAATGATCTTTATGCAAATGATGCATAAAGATTTGATTTTATATGCAAATGATGCATTGAAAAAGAGGGTTTTGATGCAAAGGATGCATTTTTATTAGAAAAAGATTTGATCTTTATATGCAAAATGATGCATAAAGATAACATTTTTATTGGAAAATAGGGATTTTTTAGGTGCAAAGGATGCACCTTTTTATGAAAAAGACTACATTGTTTATTAATGATAGAGGTCTTAATGCATGCAAAGGGAAAGGGGGTGATAAAGATATGATGCCCTTTATGAATAGAAATGCCAAGTCCCAAGCAAGATATATGAATGTCAATGAGCAAGTATATCAATTGAAAATGCAAGGTTAGTATGGCGTGCGAGGTTACCAATCGTTTCGCTTCGCTTCTTCTGACGGAGCTAGGAGGAGACGATTCTTCTTGGGTCTTCGGCGGAGGAGGAGATGGCTTCTTGAGCTTCTTCTTCGCCTTCTCCTTGACTTCCTGCAGCTTTCTTCGGGGATCTTCTTCGTATTATGAGAGTATTAGGCTTCTTGCTCATGATCCAAAATGGGTAGTAGGAGTGGCTCTATTGTATAGGCGATCTGGATAAGGCTAATGAAGCCAGTGCGGTGCAGCCCTTCACAAATGAGGCCGCATGCGGGCTTATCCACAATGATGACTCAAAGCATTCCCTAGAACCATGCAAGGTGGCACTCCTAGAAGCTTCCCTCCTAATTAAAAAAAACGTGTATTCTTTAATTAGTGAAGGATTCCTTCGGACCCTTTATTTACTATTTGAACAGCTAAACCGTTAGAATGTTTCCGAACATATTTAAAAAGGTCCGGGAAATTGCAGAAAAACTTACCGAAATTGCCGGGAAATTTAGCTTGAAGTGCATTGAGCCCAAGATTTGATACTTACAGAAGCCCCTCGGCAACGCCACTTTTGCATAGGCGAGTGGGGTTGTCGATAGAAAAGGATCCCGATCTCCGGGCGAAGGCGAGACGGATCGGGAGACCCAGGTGGTCGAGCCGGGCCGAATCCTTTTGGAAGGCTACCTACGCATCCGGAAGAATCAAGCCGGCCCGTAGTTCGGAATTAGGATCCGGCCAGGAGGAAGAAGAGAAAGCTGGAGTCTCTTCTTTGGCTGGGACATGTAAGAGAAAATGACCTAGGAGGTCAAGCGGTGATCCTACCTGGGGGACATATGGGAGTGACCCGGTGGTCGAATATTTAAGACTTCTATGCAGGGGCGCTTTATCATGGAGGAGTGAAGCAAAGAAACAGTGGTGACCAAAGTCGGTCGAATGGCCGGGACCTTTTATAAAAGGCTACCTACGTATCCAGGAGAATCAAGCCTTGATCGTAGTTCAAGCAATAAGCTAGATAGTTAGGAACGATGTCTAGGATCCTTGAGATTTTGACAATCTCGAAGGCTCACACCTGGAAAAGCTAGAGCTTAATGGCGCTTATCTCTTTATGACGGAGATAGAGGTAACTTAAGTTAGAAACTCGAGCGTACATCACTATTCGCGGATAGTGGTAGCACAAATTGGGTGAATGACTCGGGAGCATACTTCACTATTCGCGGATAGAGGTAGCACAAGTTGGAATGACTTGGGCATTGCCGGTCACTATTCGCGGATAGAGGTAGCACAAGTTGGGATGACTTGGGCATACTTCACTATTCGCGGATAGAGGTAGCACAAGCTTGGAAATGACCTGAGCATACGTCACTATTCATGATAGAGGTAGCACAAGCTGAGTTGGGGAGTTCTGACCATTCAGGTTGTCACCTAGTCTGAGGTCATTACCTCACCGTTATCCCCGTTATATCAACAGGAATTAACAGAGCATATGTGATCGGGAATAAAGCAGTTGCTAAAGTTGGAAAGAGATAGGGCATATTTTCCTGAAAAAGGTAGATGTTATCTTGGTTAAAAGATAACAGAGTACCCGAAGTTGCATGCCCGGGCGGAAGGTCACGGGCAGCATTGTGATTTATGCTCGCCGTAGCGAATGAAGCCGCCTTGGCATGAGATGGAGAAAAAGAAGCCCATTGCTGGCCAGCTAAGCCTATTTTTTCCAGATGTTATTTAAAATCGGGTTTTGAACGGGCATTGGGCACTTGTTTGCACGCCCTGAACGCAGAGAGAGAGAGAGAAGAGAGAAGAGAAATTCGAAATTCTTTAAACCTTTGCTTCCCTTTGATTTGAAATGGATCCGGAGGGCAATCCCATACCAAAGGCAAGCTCAAGGAGAAACATCTCTAACGGAAAACGGCCGCGAGAAGGAGGAGGAAGGAGCTCGTGAGGACTGGAGAGGAAGTACATAGGCTGCCTTACGCTCCACTCGGAGCTTTATCCGGGGAGTAAGGAGCACAAATCAACGAACTCCGAAGGATCAGTTGGGGTAAGCATTCTCATTTTGCTCAAATCCGATGATTTTTGCTTCGAATTTTGAATGAGTTTCAGGAGACCCGAATTTCAGATTTTGTATGATTTTTTGAATGATTTTGGGAATGCATGAACAACCTATAGTAGGCTAAGAATATGCAATGTGCAATTTTATTTGATGAAAAAAAATATGAGAATGACTCACTTTTTCTCGCAAAATGAAGTAAGAATGAGAATTTTTTCAAAATATGAGCGGAGTTCTTCGCCTTTGTGCTAGAACTAGGGTCAAAATTTCTGATTTTCAATGAGAAAACATGATTTTGGAAGATGAAAATGATTCACATGCATGCCATTTTTTGAAAAATAAATGCTTATATTGCAAAAAATTGTGGATTTTGTGCTTTAGGAAAGCACTGTGACGCTGTTTCAAGTGATGAAAGACACGTTTTTGATGCAAAAGAATATGCTAGAAAAACTTTTATGAATGCTTTTCTTTTGAAAATATGTGCACTTTTGAATATATGCATGCTTTTGAAATGATATGAAGGGCGACGCTTCTTTTGATGTGCTTGTCTACGGGAGAACAAGTCTAGAGGACCGTCGGAGATAGCGGTCAAGCTTTGGCGAGAGGATGCCGGATTTTGAGAAGGATGGGGTGAATCCCAAGCGGTGGTGAGGCGCTACCGGCTTGGATGCATTTGTAGAGGCTATCGGTAGGTGTCCACATCACCTCGAAGAGCGAGGGCTTGGTCCGAGGCCCTACGAGTTACGGGTGGGCCGGCACCTCATAGCTTCCACAGTACAGGGGAGAGGCGACGGTGACTCTGCCGATTTCACCGCTATTACGGGCTTACGAGTTCTTGGGAGGCCCGTGACTTGGAGGACCACATGCTCGGAGGAGTTCGAGGCTTTGGTCGGGTTTGGCGGTCCGAAGGGCTGAGGGGGATGGAGACACGGAATGTCGAGTGGCGATTCGAACTAGCATACGGAATTTTGCTTGCTAATGATGTGGCCCTTGGTTGCTAGAGCATTCATATGGTTGATGCTATCGATCACCATCTTTGCCAGTGCAGGACGATAGCTATGACTTGCCTCCTCGACTCTACGGAGGATGTTGATGGGATTAGGACGGTCTCTTGGGGAGAGGCCGGATTGGCGGAGCTACACTTCTCGTTGGACATGTACGGTCGGAACAAAGGCTGCTTCCATGGTATTTGCTTTTCTTTTGCCCTTGAGGTAGTCTCCTTTCTTTTCTTTTCTCTTTTCTGTCTTGAGACTTTTATGAGAGAAAATGACCTTTTGATGTTTTGAACATGCGGAGCTGGTTTTGCGAGGTGATCGGGTTCTTCCCTTGGAACCCAGCGAGTGATGTCACCATCTTCCCTGCTATGGTTATTTGGAGGGGAGATGCGAGAGATAAATTCACGGGGAAGACCCGGATTACCTTCGACTACAAAATGGTGAGGCCGGTCATCAACGAGGATGGGCACGATGGAGTGGACTTCTACCCACAGGGCGGTATCCGGAGATTTTCTTTGGGAGATGCTATAGAGGTGACGAGGCGAGAGGAGGTGGCTCGCGGGCGACATGTGATGTCATTTATGCGGGGACCGCTTCTCGAGACGGCATGGTCATGTTCCCCCATTGATGCCATTACTCCTTGACCCTCCCGGCACGGATCTGCGGCCCAGGGAGCGGCCGAGAGGATGAGATAGCAGTACCGAGCGAGGCGTGGCTGCGGAGGAGCATGGACACCCCCTACTGTTTGTGTTTGTGGAGCGGCGCTGAGGCGCCACGAAGCTAGTGAAGGCTGGCGGTCACTCGGGGATATGGGGAGGATGAGCCTATGCGGCCGCCGATCCCTCCTGCACATTTGTCCTACGTGGTCCATGGAGTGCCGAGGAGGATGAGGATACTGTCCCCGTGCTAGGAGCCCCGGTACACCTTGCCGCTGATAACCTTGTAAGTGTACTCTTAGGGTCTTATTCCCTTTTAGCTTTGATTTTTACGCTTTTGCAATTTTACGAGATTTTACGAGATTTTCTCTTCTTTTTCTCGGAGTTCCGGCTCGCACTTACGATAGAGTTTAGGTTCGGGCGGGAATAGAATTTGGAAGGACATGTCGGTCTCTTACGAGGGCGCTGCGCTTCGAAGGCGGCGGCGGATGCACGAGGCACAGGCGCAAGAGACGGCACGTCGGGGGCACGGCGTCTACCTCATCGGCCTCGGAGTACTCTTCCGAGTGCTATGCCTCGGGGCGGGGACCAACGGCCCGACGTGCAGGCGGTGAGTATGGGCACGATAATGTCCATTTGTCGCGTGAGCGACCGGGAGGACTTGATGAGGGAGGCTAGCATACATGAGGGCGAGCGACGATGAAGATGAAGAAGAATCGGAGGCCTAGGAGGTCTCTAGAATAGATTTGGGACAAAAACAAACAATTTACAATTTTTATGCACAATTTGTTTATTTTTGCTTTATTTGGGCGCCGATGGGCGAAAACATTGTATTTATGTTTTAATTGCTTTTCTAATTCATGCTTTTTCAATTTGCATATTATCGAGCCTTGGGGCGACTTTTTGCTTGGAATTGGGGGTGAAAATGGGCCAAAATGATTTATAATGGTGTATAAATGCTTGAATGGCTTACGGATATGTTTTGTACGGGTTTTGGTTGAAAAAGTGGGGTGAAAACTCCACTTGGGCAGCAACTTTGGTTCTTTGCAGAATTTCTCGAGCAAGGCTAATGTGGCCGTGCGGCATGGCCTTGGAGGGCAAATGTAGCCGTGCGACTAACGATTCATGCAGTGGTTATTTTAAGAATAAAAGCAAGGCTTGGCCATTTCATTTCATTTCACTCTAGATTTGTCCCAATTGTTCCCGAGCATATTTTGGACCTAAAAGCACCATCTTTGATCATTTGCGATGGAGAATCCCGTTAGATTGCAAAGGGGAAACAGAGACCATTTTCTATCCGGTCTTCAATCTTGGGCGAGATATAACTTCCAAAATCACAAGAGGCAGCTTGATTCTTCCTTCAAGATCAAGTCTTTATGGCATTTGAGGGATCTCACCGCCGATTGGGATACGGTGAGAGCGCAGCAAAGTTACAGGATGTCAGGAGACATGTTTCTTGTTTCTCTTACAACGAAATCGTCCCAACGCACGAAGACTTGAGCTTTGATTGGGAGTCCCGAGATTGAGGCTATATCTATTCCGGCGATCGGAGACGTGCGGTGACGGTAAAGCTTGCATCTTTTCTGCGAGATTCCTTTGGGAGAGGTGAGAGGATGATGGTAGCCCGGATAGGATTGACCTTTACGATATCCCGGGCGGGTTTGGGTCTCCGGATATAGGCTGCGACCACGGTGGCTATGGATGCTTTCATTCTCTGCGTATTCTCTATTTTGTTCATCTTGAGTCAGTGGGGATCTGTCATGAGTGGTCTCTTGGACATGGTCGAAGGCTGCGAGTGGGAAGGATATTGTCCCGTTGGTTTTGGGAGAGACATTTCATGGGATCGGCACGGGATGGCTCGGGAGACCGTTTCATGAGGTCCAGGAGTCAGGCTATGTTGACTTTGTGGGCTGCGGGAGAGGCTCGGGGCTTTGCACGGGGCTTTGCTTGGACTCGGTGCCCTTGGGTGATTTCTCGGAGAGGTGCACCTAGGCGGCGAGGAACGGGGTAGGCGGGAGGGCGATGATGGCTAGGCTATCCACTTCGGACATCCGTTGGTGGATACCCACATTGGAGGTTGCGGACCGGGAGGATATTTCAGAGTCTTATGCGCGAGGGTTCCGGGTTATGGCTGGTCGTCCTTCTACATACCCCACGCTTGGTATCCGGGCGGTTCGGGGCTTTACGGGAGCCATTGAGTGATTGGGAGGACATCCGGACCATGGAGGTGGTGTCATTGGACATGAGAGATCCGGCCCGGCTTCTCTTTCTTCTCGAGGGCTTGGACACATCTTGCTTTCCCACCCGGGGCTATCTTCGGGAGCGGGAAGAGCACCATTTTGACCACTTTGTCTACTTGGGTGGTACGAGAGGGAGATGGGAGCGACTCGGGTTATCTTGGAGGATAGACGTCGAGCTTTATTGGGAGGCGGCGCGGCTCGAGTAGGACTACGAGGAGGCGAGGCTAAGGCGAGTTGCCATAACCAATCGGGTGACTTGGTCGGAGATATGGAGGCTCGGTACAAGAGGTTGTCAGGAGGTCGCTCCTTTGGCGAGGCTCGGAGGGAGGAGGTGCGGACTCGTGCTCGTATAGAGAGCGCTCATTGACACGGGGTTGGTAGAGGCTCCGGTGAGGATACCGGAGGTCGGGATGAGGGATACCGGCATTATCGAGAAAGAAAAGGGAAGAAGACTCGACGAGGCCGAGGAAAAGGGAAGAAGGCGAAGAAAACTCGGCGAATGACGGCGGCAAGTCTTTTCTCAAGATCCTCTTATTGCCATTTTGCAAACACATTAGTTTATTTAGGCATTTTATTGTATTTTAGATCTTTTTAGCGAGGTTAGCGAGTTAAGAGGTAGGCGGTGCTTGAACTCATCAAGAAGTTTTTAACTTGTAATGAACAAGAAATATTATTTTAGAAATTAATCAAGACACATTTCATGGAAATTCAAATGCCTTTATTGATTGGGACCCGTTTTATGAAAACTGAAATACCCTTTACTATTTAGGACGCACTTCATGGAAGCTTGATTGTCCTTTTATTGCTTAGGACACATTTCATGGAAACTTAATCGTCCTTTTTATTGTTTAGACCGAACCATATATATGGCCGCTACGTTCCCCTTTTACAAGAAAGGCTAAGGGGCTCGTGTCTACGTAGTTCATTACGGTGAACTAAAAATTTTTTTCATGTGCGACCACTGTCTTTTGCCTAGACCGCCCTTTTTGGGGTTTCGGCCTAGGGGCATTACTCTTTTTGCACTAAGATTTTTTTTTTTTTTTTTTTTTTTATATATTTTTTTTTATATTTTTTTAAATTGCAACCCTGTTTTTGCCTAGAGTTGCCCTTTTGGGGTCTTCGGCCTACTTTGGGCATTACTCTTTTTGCACTTTTTTTTTTTTTTCTTTTTTTTTTTTTTTTTTTTTTTTTTTATCGGACATAGTATCTTCGGAGTTTATCACCGTTGACCGCCAAGTGGACAAAAGGATTGCCATCCAAGTCTGCAAGCTTCATTGCTCCTCCTGACGGTATTTTACGCACCACATAAGGGCCGAGTCCAGACGGGTTCCCATTTTCCCGAGGGGTTGTCTGCAGTAGGGGCTTTACTTTCGGCACCCAGTCGCCCTCTTTGATGTCTCGCGCCTTGACCTTTTTATCAAACGCCCCGGCCATTCGCCTCTGGTAGGCTCGGGTGTGTTCCGTGGCTTTTAGCCTTCTCTCGTCAAGCAGGGCTAATTCATCATGCCGGTGCAACCATTCCACTTCATTGACAACTGTTTTCCGGAGGACCCTTAATGACGGGATTTCCAACTCCACCGTAACACTGCTTCCATCCGTAAGTTAGGGCAAAAGGAGTTTCTCCTGTGGCATTCGACAGACGTTACGTAGCCCCGAGTGCTAGGTGCGGCTTTTCGGGCCAATCACGACCGCGGGTGGCCATGCTTAGGATGATCCGCTCGAGTGTCTTATTAGCGGCTTCCACGGCTCCATTGGTTTGAGGTGCATGCGGGGACTGACTTGTGGCGAATAACTACGAATTCGACAGTGATCTATCGCGATCTCCTTCGAAGTGTGACCCATTATCGAAATGATCTCGTTGGGCACCCCATATACGCACATTATGTTTTCTTTGATGAAGCGGGCCCACTTTTCTAGAAGTGAGGACCTTATAGGACTTGGCCTCTACCCACTTGGTGAAGTAGTCAATAGCCGCCAATACGAACTCGTGCCCGTTGCTTCCTGTAGGGGATATTTTCCTATCACGTCAATGCCCCAAGTTGCAAACTGGCCAAGGAGTCGTCATGCGATGCAGTGCGTGAGGTGGGAGATGGTTGAGGTTGCTGAAACCGCTGGCATTTGTCGCGGAGTTCGGACGTGCGAACGCGATCTGTTTCCATGGAGATCCGGTAGTAACCCATTCGAGGATCACTTGCATCGGGGCTCCGGCATTCATGTGAGGACCGCGGGGACCATTGTGGACTTCGGTCATCAACTCTCTCGCTCTTTCTTGAGTGACACATAAGAGGAGTGGTTCTTGATCTAACTTCTTGTATAGGTTGCCTCCTAGAATGACATCTTGAGAAGCCAACCTTTTCGGGGCTTGCAAGCTTTTGGCTACGACTCCTTCTTTTGGTCTACCTTCTTCGTCTCTGAAAGGCGGCTCTCCGTCTTTGAGGAATTGGTAAATACGGTGTACCGAGGTTCCTTTATAGGCTCGGGTCCCAGGTCCACTTCACGAGAAATTTGGGGCTTCTCTTCTACCCACTCGAAGGGCTTTATGGCTTTTCCCTCGGGGATCTCTACCAATGAGGCTAGAGTGGCTAGAGCATCTGCGAATCTGTTCTTTTCCCTCGGCAAGTAGTGGAAAGTCACTTCTCGGGCTGTCCGATCCAACTCCTCCATATGGGCATGATACCGTTGCGGATTAGGGTCTACGATCTTCCACTTGTTGGAGACTTGGTTGATGATCGAAGTGAGTCTCCGTAAACTTCGAGCTCCTTGACATTTCTTTCTAAGGCGGCCTCCGAACCAGCAATGCGGGCTTCATACTCGGCGACATTGTTCGTGGCGGGAAAGTTCAACTTGAGGGCTATGGGGGTATGCTCGTCTTTCGGATCGACCGATAGCATTCCTACACCATTTCCTCTTTTGTTAGCGGCTCCGTCAAAGAACAAGCGCCATCTATTTTCGAGGCTCAACTGCAAAGATCCCTTCATCTGGAAATTGGGGTTCGGGCCCTCTGTCTTCATTCTGGGGAAGTTCGCCGGGTGATCGACAATGCTTGACCCTTGATGGCCTTTACGGTCACATAGTTGATGTCGTATTACGCCAAGAAGAAGGACCACTTCGCTAGACGCATCGAGAGGGAAGGCTTGTCAAAGATGTACTTGATGGGGTCCATTTTCGAGACCAAGTTCACGGGGTGGGCTTGCATATAATGCTTGACTTGCCGACTACCCCGGACCGAGTCTGGCAGTCTTTTCACACGCCGAATAATTGAGCTCACTCACTTGTAGCTTCCGGTGACAAAGTAAATGGCATTCTTTACCCGAGAGTCTTTCTTCTCTTGAGCAAGCATAGAATTGCCGTGTCGCGTGACGGTAGATAGAAGCAGAAGAGGCTTACGTCTATGTGGGGGCATAGTACGGGGATGTACTAAGTATGCCTTGATACGAGTCAAGGCGTCCTGGCATTCTTCGGTCCATTACGTGTCCACATTCTTCTTCATGAGCTTGAAGATGGGCTCGCACATAGTGGTCAGCGATTGTGAAACGGGCGATGTCTTGCAATTTTCCCATGAAGCTTTTGACTTACATGCAGGTTTGAGGTGGCCTCATATCCATGATAGCTTTGATCTTTCGGGGTCAACTTCTATACCTCGCTCAGTGACCATGTACCCGAGCACTTTTCCCCTTGTCACTCCGAAGGTGCATTTTGGCGGGGTTTAGTCTCATGGAATCTTTGTCTCGATCTCTCGAAAAAGAATTTTCGTAGGTCAACAAAGTCTTGCCCACCTTCTCCTTTGGAGTGGATTATCATGTCGTCTACGTAGACCTCAATCTCCTTGTGGATCATGTCATGAAAAGTGCGGTCGGCCTTTTGCCCTTTGGTAAGTAGCCCCGGCATTCTTGAGCCCGAATGGCATTCTTGTATAACGGTAGGTTCCCAGCGGTGTGGTGAAGGCTGTCTTTTCTTGGTCTTCCTCGGCCATCTTGATCAGTTGTAGCACTGCAAACCATCAACGAAGGATTTGACTTCGTAGTTGGCAGTGGAGTCCACCGGGATGTCTATGTTTGGCGAGAGGGTAGTCGTCTTTGGGGTGGCCTTGTTCGAGATCTCGGAAATCCACACAAAGGCGCACCTTCCCATTGGCCTTGGTTACGGTCACGATGTTGGACAACCATGTCGGGTATTCAATAACTCGATGAATCCTACCCGCATTAGCTTCTCAATTTCTTCTTTGACTGTAGGGACCATTCCGCTTGATCTTTCTCGGTTTTACGCTTTGCGGCTTGGCGTACAGTGCTAGAGGGATTACGTGCTCTACTATCGAACCTGTCTAGCCTCGGCATATCTTTGTATGACCATGCAAACACGTCGACGTATTCTCTGAGCGGCTCAATCAATCGTCCCTTTCAACCCCTGGAAGAAGCTTCCAATCTGTGTCTCTTTAGGTTCCTCAATAGTACCCAAGTTCACACTTATCAAAACCTCCTCGCGGCTTGGGCCCGGTTTTCCTCTTTTACGAAACACCTTAAAGATTTCTTTAATGTATTGTTCGTTTAGTGTGTTTGCATCTTGTTCAAATGATTCATTATTAAGCATTTGTTAAGTTTTGAGTTAATTTATCATTTGTTAAGTTGGCAATAAGAGGATAATCGAGAAAGATTTGTCATTTCATTCAAGATAAGGGGAAAGATGACATCGATTACATTTTCATAATCCTCGGGCGTGAGGCCTTTGGATGACTACGAGGGTGGAATTCGAAGATTCCCTGACTCAGCGAAGAAGACAACATGGGACTCTGGACCCTACGCTACTTATTGACTCGAGGGGACTTGACAAGGGTTGGACTAGGGATCTCACTCCTTCTTCTTTGTTGCCACTGGGAGTACGGTCTTGCCGGCGTTGTCATTTGATTGTGCACTCTGCGGATCATTATTGCCTTTGTCGACACCAATTCCATAGGAAGTACTCGGGCTGATACGGCGGAATCTCCTTTACGAACTTAACTTCATCCATTTGTACCTCAGGGCTGATGGGCCAGGTTGTGCTTTCGACATACGAGATACGGCTCTCTTCATCCCAAAAGTCTTACGGCTTGTTCACTCTTCTCTCTACCTTTTCCCAAACGGGGGTTGGGAATGATCCTCGGGAGTAGTAAGAGCCATTACAAACACATTATGCTCGTAAATGGGTAATGAAGGGTTAGGAGAGACTTTCATTAACATGGCTTGTTTTACTTCAAACTCGCGGTCTTCATAAGTGAGCCTTTCTTACGTAATCTTGACCATAGTTCTTGGTTCGATGTCGTAGAAAAGAGGCCGAGCTCGACAACATTAACGAAATCGATTCCGACTATGGGTCCAAGCTGTCCCTCCATGGCGGCGGCATTAATCGAGATCTTTCCATTTCCCTTGTAATTCGGCGCAAGGAACATTGAATTTCGGGATATCTATGACATTTGGATTTCCAAAACCATTTCCATTTGTTCCTTCGAACTCGATCATGTTGACTCGGTTGTTGGCGGGAAGAGGATTCTTGACCACATTGGGACCCGAGGTGGTTCTAACTTGCCTTCTTCAACTAGGCGAGAGATCGGGAGCTTCGGGTAGGTGCGATCATTAGTGTTATGGCCATGATAATTGTGAAAGCGACGGTGTTTGGTCTCGTCCATTACGATATTGGGGTTTACGGGTTTCCGGTTTTCCAAAGGTACGATGAGTCCTTGGGCTACCAAACCGTCGAAGACCTTTTCTAGTGGCATTCCGAAATCTTCGGCGGTATAGAAAGGAGCTTTGGCTTTGCGGCGGCTTAGCACGTGCATTCATCCCGTTTCTCATTCCGATGTAATTAACGGCACCAATCACTTCTTTTCCTTTTACGGTGACTTTGGGGCATTTGACACCGGTGCTTTGTAGCGATAAGAGCGCATTCATTCGTGGCGGGGCCATATTGAAGGCATTCTCAAACTTGGTGCCGGCATTTACCATTGCCCGAAGGTCGGGATAGTAGTAATTGCCAATTTGGACTCTTAGTTGAGGTTTCGAGGCAAGATTGGAAGATCTCCATCTGTTCCTCTTCATTGAGTGGGGTCATCATTTCACCGAGCTTCCAATTCCATCTCTTGTAGAATTCACTTACTTGGCTCATCCGAACGTTGTAGGGTACCACAGTAGGTCATTCGGCTGGTTTCCCAATTCAAATTGGCTTTATACTTTTCTAGGAACGCTTCTTTGATCTGGTCCCAAGTAGCTCGGGCCTCTGGTTTCACATGCGGGAACCACCTAAGAGTGAACCTTTTAATGATAGCTGAAAATGATCGGCCATTTGTTCTTTGCGTACAATCTTTGGCTCATGGCAAGAATGTAGCTTTTCAATGTGAGTCCGGACAATCGGTCAGTTGAACTTTTCAATTTCGGCATTCGGAATTTTGGAGGGAGAGGGACAACTTTGTTGGGATCGGTGATACAGTATCTTTGTCCTCTTGGTGTCTATTTCCCCAAACTTCTCTTGCATGGACCTAACTTGTTCCCTTAGCCAAGCCATGTCGAGTCGGGGGATGGTTTAGGATTGCTCGATTAGGAGAAGGCTTATCCGACTTGGGTGGAAGGACGGTGGGTGGCACGGTGGTAGGCGGTACCAAGGCTTGGGGATGCTTTGGAGGGGAAGTAAGTGTAAACTTGACCAGAGTCCGTGTTCTGTGAGGCGGCCGGAGGCATAGGAATTAGGCTCATAATTTCCGAAGTAGGAAAAAGGATACGGAACCTCACGGGGTCACTGTGGGCAAAGTTGGAGGCGGAAGATCTGCGTGGCGGGACATGAGTTGAGAGGGTCATTGAGCTGATTTTGAGGCCTAGGAAATGCACAGGATGGCCCATGCGAGGAGAGGAGTGAATCCCATGGGGTAATGCGAGGCTGCGTAGCAGGGATAGGCGAGGCGTTTGCTTTACGGTTGGTAGGGGACAAAGCTAGGTCTCACTTGAGGAGGTGAGGGTGTTGGGATCCTGATGGCTTGAGATGTTGGAAAGGGTGAAGAGGGGTAATCCTGGATAAGGGATCGTATGAGGATGGAGGAGGGCATTGGTTATAGGTGTAGGAAGCCGAGATGGGCTGCACGGAGGCTCATCTTCTATCATCACCAAGGAACCGTTGGGCTCGACCACTATTTGAACTCCATGACGACGAAGCGCTTCGATGAGCGTGGCTTGCTGTTCTTCATGGGCCTTATGGCATTTTCCAGGGCTAAGGTTAGCTCTTCTTCCCTAGTCATCTCGGTTACCCAAACCCAGCCTTGTTTCTGTCAAATCGGTCATTCGACTCTCCAGCGGATGAAACCGAGGATTCTGCGAAACTGTTCGAGGATTACTGCGCTAACAAGTCGGCCCTGACCCGGTGTTCTCACCCACTTCTTTCTCGGCTGCGGAAAGGGATAGGAAAGGTTTAGACTCGGGGTAGGTGTTTAGGTGAAGGCTCGTGCAATATGCAAATTAGAATCTTCAAGTTTACTTAAAACAGTGTATTTTATTAATATCTATTTGGTTGGAAAAGGGGTTACGCCCTTCTTTTTCACAACTACTGCTAGATCCACGGATCGAGTGGGTTCCGTCACTACGTCTATAAGCCCCTCGTATTCCACCAGTATTTCGACCTCCCGGGGTGGGCGGCCCGGCGAGGTCCTATAGAGGCACGCGGATCCCACCGACCGCAGTAAAGAACGCTCCTATCGGGTCTAGCGGGTCATAGGACCTTTCAACGCACGAGCGATGCGGATTATAGTCAAGGCAATACCGTGAAAGTCTCGTCTCTCTGCCTTGACGGATCTTTGTGAGTTTCGCTTGAGCGAATGACGGTTTTTGACTTTCGGTAATGTCCAGAGAATATAATAGGCATGGGTCGGGCGGCAAGCCGGATGACACGGTGTCACATTGAACTTCGTTGCATACGCGGTGCGTGAATCGGAATCGAAGTCAATGCCAGTCAAGATCTTGCCAATTTTTCCTTGTCGGAATTTTGGCGAGCTTCGCTTGAGCGAAAGATCTTTTGATTTTGGGCAAAGACTTGGTCTTGACTCTTACGCATTCCGTGCGGGTCAAGGTCAATAGTCAATGCTCGGAGTCAAGATCCCACCGATTTTTCCTTGTCGGAATTTCGGCGGAATTTCGCTTGAGCGAAAATCTTGGCTTAGATTATGAGCTAAGGCTTGACCTTTACGTGGGTATGCAAGCTGGGCTATATGACACGCGACTAGACCAAAAACCAACCAAAAGTCACGGTTTTTGAAACGTGTGACACCGGACCGTGCATTGGTCGACACCGGGCCGCCATGGGGAGGTTGGGATGATTCCGTGCGCGCCGGGAGCATCGTAAGGCTGTCCGTGTTGCCGGCATTTGGAACCACCCTCGGGTTTGAGGACGTGCGTGCAAAAGTGTACGGGATATATCGGGTGCGCGTAGTGTGCGGTCTCCTAAAATTGTTCCTTTTTGAGTTAAAACAGAGATTTTCATAAATGTGTTTTAAAGGAATGATTTTCGGGACGGGGAAAATGCAACACATAAGCACGTAAATTTTCGGGAGCCCCGATCGATCATGGAGCTGAATAGCCCCAAGGCTAGGACTGCCCGGATTAACCATGATTTTCCCTGGTGGAATTACACCGAGGTCGTATGGTCGAGAATCCTATGAGGATTAGCCGTACGACCGCATGGATCAATTTTCCAGGTTCCACTCCTTTTGCTATTTTTCGGGTTGTTTCCCGTTCAAAGTATGCACGTGATTCCAAGATGCAAATGATGCAATGCATGGTAAAAGAAAGCAAGCACGATTAATGAAATCGGCGATGGGAGTCTAACCCGCTCAAAGGGAAAAGCTTTCTTCTATTTTTTTCAAAATTATTTTTTTTTTTTTTTCGAAAAGGGATACTTTGGTACGTGGGATTGTTAAACCACCTTGTTATCCCAAGCCCGGGTTAGGGAGCGATACAGAAGGGTAAGTGGGGTCCACCTATATACCAAGTATCGACTTTTGTTTTGAAAATAAAGCTTTTCTCCTTTGGGTTTCCCCAAACAGAGTCGCCAAATCAGTGAATGTGTGCCCAAAATTTTGTGTGTTATTGGAATTCACGCGAGTTTGAAGACATCCGAGTTATTTGAAAAACGGAGTCGCCACGCCCATTTTGATTACCTCAAAACTTTGAAAAAAAGGTTTTATGGGTTCGGAGGTTAAGTTACCCCTTGGGAAGAACGTTTGGCGTTCACCCAAAGTGCCTTGCCGGAGCAAGTCTCCCTAGATTTCATTAATCGTGTTTGCTTGCGTGCTTTCTTTGTGTGCATGTGTTTGAAAATAAGGGGGGGGAATGTCCCAAGTTATCTTCCGGACGTACAAACCATTTGTTGGTTGTCGCTCGGGATTCCTTGGAATTTATGTATTTGGGATTATGATCCCGTCCTCATCTTGTGACTTGTGATCATCGCATTTTAAACCTCGGGACCCTCGGGACTTGCGTGATCGAGAGAATGACTCTCTTTTGGGTCAAAGATGAGGTTCTTTAGGAAGGAATGTCCTTAGCCCATCAATCCTACGCTTTAAGACGGTCGAGCTCGTATAGAGGCTTCATACTCATTCTTAAGCGATAATCGGAGATATAGGGTTCAAGGTTATCCTTTTCCTAAAGAAATCATGAACCTTTAATGGAAGGAACGATGCAAAGATGAGAACTTTTACACCGGTCCATTCCAAGGTTAGGGGAAAGGGGAAATGCATGATGAAAAAATGACTCTTTAATGAAAAGATGACATTTTTAGGTTGCAAATGATGCTTTTTGATTGAAAGAAATGATCTTTATGCAAATGATGCATAAAGATTTGATTTTTATGCAAATGATGCATTGAAAAAGGGGGTTTTGATGCAAAGGATGCATTTTTATTGAAAAAGATTTGATCTTTATATGCAAATGATGCATAAAGATAACATTTTTATTGGAAAATAGGGATTTTAGGTGCAAAGGATGCACCTTTATAAAAAAAAGACTACATTTTTATGACAAATGAGGTCTTAATGCATGCAAAGGGGAAGGGGTGATAAAGATATGATCTTTATGAATAAATGCCAAGTCCCAAGCAAGATATATGAATGCAATGAGCAAGTATATCAATTAAAATGCAAGGTTAGGGCGTGCGAGGTTACCAATCGTTTCCTTCGCTTCTTCGGACGGAGCTAGGAGGAGACGATTCTTCTTGGGTCTTCAAGGAGGAGGGAGATGGCTTCTTGAGCTTCTTCTTCGCCTTCTTGAGCCTTCAGCAGCTTCTTGGGGGATCTTCTTCGTATTATGAGAGTATTAGGCTTCTTGTTCATGATCAAAATGGGTAGAGGAGGGCTCTATTTATAGGCGATGCTGGATAAGGCTAATGAAGCCGTGCGGCTGCAGCCCTTTCGCAAATGAGGCCGTGCGGGCTTATCCACAATGACTCAAAGCATTCTAGAACCATGCAAGGTGGCATCATTCTAGAAGCTTCCCTCCTAATTAAAAACGTGTTTCTTAATTAGGAAGGATTCCTTCAGCCTTTATTTAATTAAAAACAGGTTCCTAATGTTTCCTAACGCTGAAGGTCTGGGGAATTACCGGAAAACTTACCGAAATTGCCGGGAAATTTAACCGGAAGGCATGAGCCAGATTTGGGTACTTACAGAACTCTAACCATCTTCTTTGCCGGTTATTCAACTCCTTTTGAGTAAACAAATACTTCAAACTCTTATGGTCGGTGAAAATCTCAAATCTCGCCCCATAAAGGTAATGTTTCCATTTATGCGACGCAAACACAATCGCAGCCAATTCCATGTCATGAGTAGGGTAATTCTGTTCTGCCGGTGATAACTTCCTAGAGGCATACGCAATCACTTTCCCATTCTGCATTAGTACACATCCCAACCCTGCCTTCGAGGCATCACTGTAAATGACAATTCTCGCAACCATCTGAAAGAGTAAGAACGGGAGCCGATGTCAACCTTTTCTTCAACTCATTAAAACTTGCTTCACATTTGGAATCCCATACAAAAGATACATCTTTCCGAGTCAATCTTGTCAACGGAGTTGCAATTCGAGAAAAACCCTCAATAAACCTTCGGTAATACCCCGCCAAACCAAGAAAGCTATGAACCTCAGTCACAGTTGAAGGTTGTTGCCAATTGACTACGGCTTCAATTTTTGAAGGATCCACGGAAATCCCCGAACTAGACACCACGTGCCCCAAGAAAGATATCTGCTCAAGCCAAAACTCGCACTTGCTGAACTTGGCGAACAACTGCTTCTCACGAAAAACTGATAAGACAATCCTCAAATGATTTTCATGCTCTTCTCGGGATTTAGAGTAAACAAGGATGTCGTCTATGAATACCACTACAAAGCTGTCACGATATGGTTTAAAGATACGGTTCATCATATCCATGAACACGACCGGAGCATTAGTCAACCCGAAAGGCATCACCATGAACTCATAGTGACCATATCTCGTTCTAAAGGCTGTCTTTGCAATGTCATCCAGTCTAATCTTCAACTGATGGTATCCGCTTCTCAAATCAAGTTTAGAATAGATAATAGAACCCTGAAGTTGGTCAAACAAGTCATCTATGTGCAGAAGAGGGTATTTATTCTTTATGGTTGCTTGGTTCAATAAACGATAGTCGATACATAATCTCAAGGTGCCATCCTTCTTTCGAACAAATAAAACCGGTGCTCCCCACGATGACACACTTGGACGAATAAAACCCCGGTCTAGCAATTCTTGCAACCGAGTTTTCAACTCTTTTAACTCAGCCAGAGCCATTCTATAGGGTACTTTAGAAATAGGTGCGGTACCGGGTACTAGGTCAATACAAAACTCTACCTCACGATCCGGAGGCATAGAGTACTCATTTGAAAACACATCACTAAATTCATTAACTACCGGAACATGAGCTAACTCAGGGGATTTCTTACTTGAATCTACCACATAAGCCAAGTACCCCGCACACCCCTTAGATAGCATTTTTCTAGCCTTTAAAGCAGAAATAACATGTATACCGAACATAGATTTGTCCGCATCAAATACAAAAGTAGGCATATCAGGCATAGCAAATGAGACTCGCTTCCTACGATAGTCTACCAAAGCATGGCAATGACTCAACAAATCCATCCCAAGGATCACATCAAAGTCACGGATTGGTAACTCTACCAAATCCACTGGCATACATGCCCACATATAGTCACATCACAACCAGGATAGATCAAAAAAGATGCGAGGCACTCTCCCATAGGAGTAGAAACCTCCAACACATAAGGCATAGATTCAGGCAATTTATGCAATGCAAATGCAAAATGAGATGCCACAAAAGAATGGGAAGACCCGAGATCTATAAGAATGCGGGCCTTAACTCCTGAGACAGGGACTATACCTCTAATGACGTTATTAGGATCGACCTCTCCTCTACCCAAGGCAAACACTCGCCCTTGCACTCTATCCTTGGGTTTCCCTTCGTTATCTCTCTTTACACCACCACCTTGTCCCCCTTGTCCGCTACCCGAAGCTTGCTTCTGTTGCCACTTAGGACAATTCTTCCTGAAATGGCCTGCTGCCCCACACTCTAAACATTTTCCTTGTTTGCTCCAACACCTATCCTCCGAATGTCCTACCTTCTTGCAAAACCCACACACCGTCCCAAACTGACTTGAAGTAGGACGAGTTGTCGAAGCCGCCGCATTTCCTCCTCTGCCTGCCCCCGGGGCTGATGACCTTTGTTGCCCTCTATTCTGACTAGAACCCTGACCTTGAAATCTATGCTTACTTCCACTCCCACCTTCATATTTACCACGATGCTCTTCAATATCATTCTCAATCCGATATGCCATATTCACGACCGCTTGGTAGTTGATGAAGTCATGCGTCAATAACTGCTTCCTGAACTCCACCCTTAACCCTTTCACGAACCGGTAGACCCGTCTCTCTTCTTTCGGCACCAAATGAGGACAAATCGGGCTAACTCTGTAAACTTTGCAGAATACTGTGCTACGGTCATTAACCCTTGCTCCAATTTCAAAAACTCGACCTCCTTCTTGTCCCTTGTAACCACCGGAATGAAATGATCCCGAAACTTGCGTGTGAAGTTCTCCCACGTCTGCGGTGTATGGTCCCGATCCCAGCCATCCTTCACTACTTACCACCAATGTTCAGCAGGTCCTTCCAACTTGAAGACAGCGCATCTCACTTTTTCTGCATCCGGGCTCTCCATTGCTGCGAAAATCTTATTCATAGCTTCAAGCCATATCTCCGCCTTCAACGGATCCGGATCTCCATTGAAACTCGGGGGTGCCATCTTCACAAATTTCTCTAGTCCGTGCCCTTGCCTACCCTCCGGTTGTTGTTGAGCCCTACCTTGATTCGCCATATTTTGTAGAAATACTCGGAACATGTCCATCGTTTCTGCATTCGGATTACCAACATTGCCCAAAGCCCGTGTCTGATCGTCATCATTTCCAGCCATTAGAACAAACTCCTGCATTAAACACTCGGCGTCAGTTATCGCACACTCTCACTTAAACTAGACCTCTATCAAAACCGAGCTCTGATACCAACTGTGGAGACCCCGACCCGAAACCTAACACGTGTCCCGAGCGGGAGCGTCCCCATACAACCAAAACTACCTAAATTTTTAAAACTTTGATTTAACTTGCACACTTAAACATACTTGACATAACCATTATAAACTAACTCCATTCATCTCCACTTGGAGGAAGAGTTGAACAACCTTTAAAAGTAACAACCTGTTTTAGTTACAAAAGATTTCAGATATAACGTTGAAACCAAGTTTTTATATACACAAACTCCATAACGGAGTAATACCAAAATACAACTTTCAACGTCAACCTATACATACCCCGACAATCCCCAAACTCCTTTCCGTCCTTACTGGGCTGGTCCGCCTGTCTCGGGATCTAAAAACATTAAAGGGAGAGGGGTGAGAATAAATCTCAGCAAGCTATTATGAATGCATCAATATGCCAAGTAAGATGCAACACATAGCAAGGTGCATATAACACATTGAAAAAGCCGTAAACACCTTACGTTACCTTGGTTTACCTTTTCCCGTCTGAACCATAAGTCGTACAACATTGGGAGATAAAACTCCACTCATTTGTGAACTGCTTAGGCATTATTCACTTCTTATAAGACCCGTTTTTCAGGGAACCATATAAGATACTAGCAACTCTATAAGGCTTTTGGCTCAATACAGATGCTATAACCCCAATCTGTGGCCACAGAAGGGGACAGTCACAGGTATAACGTAATTCAATCACATTAGGTCACACTTTCCATAATTGATCGTATTCCGCTATACCCCTAACATCAGCTGATTAACACAAGTTCAAGCACATAATAGTTACTTGAAATAAAATCCACCAAAGGGATAAGAAATATAACAACATGGTAAATCATACTCGTGTTCAAATCAATACCGTAGTGTAACATGCATTTCATACACTATTTATATCACAAACCATGGATATGAACTCACGTAAGGCTACAATGCATCATAAACCAGCCCTACATGCTCAATATGCAACAATACATAACCTCTATAAAGGTTCAAGATCAATTTACCAAGTTGGAGTCACTTTGGTGAAGTTGCCAAACAAGGCTGCCAAGCATTTTCCGAGCAATAATTAAAGTACTTCCATTATTCCATTTTAACCAAGTAAAACATCATTATGTAGTTAAAGTGTTCTACTTTAATCTAAGTTAAATAGGGTTCACTTTGGTTCTAGTTTGAATAGGTTTAAACAGCTCTAAAAATGGTTCAGGGTTGACAGGACAGGGCACGACTCGTGTCCAATGGCACGACTCGTGCCTTTGAGTCCCCAAATCAATCAGCAAGGGTGACACTATTCTCACGAGTCGTTCTCACGAATGGGCCATGGGCACGACTCGTTCCAAGGCCAAAATCAGACATCAGGAACTGCACTTCAGCAACAACCAAGAAAACTAATTGACAAAACCAATTTGCTCTATTTTGAGGACATAAAAGGGGTTACTAACTTCACCAAAACTCATGCTAAACCATTCCAATCAAAGTAAGATAGATCTAAACCACTTACAACCTAGTTATTTTACCTATTACACTACCACATTTCATGTTTAACCTTCTTACCCAGGCCCGGCTATCACTAGGAGCAAGAGGCTCTTCGGCATCGGGCCCCAAATTTTGGAGGGCCCCCATTTTTCTAGGCTCCATTAGGTATATATCTTAAAAAAAGGTATATATCTCCAAAATCCAAAAAAAAAAAAAACGCAATCAGCGTCGAAATTTAAGGGTTAGGGGAGGAAAATCAATCGACGCAAACTTGGAAATTGCGGAGGAGAACAGGTAATTGATTTAACGATAAACTTAAATACCTCATAAATCACAATCCGGCTCCATCAATTATCGCCTAGCCAAATTGACAAACCCGCTTGAGAAGAACCGAAGAAACTTTGTTCCAACTTTGGTCCAATCGCAATCGGCGACGGCAAGGCGGTAATCAACGACGGCGTCGTCGATCCAAGCTTTGTTCCAGCCAGGCTTGACCAAGCGTTGTTCCAGGCCGAGGCTTCCAGCTTGCTTCTTCCGTTCTTCGTTGGACCAAGTTCAACTTTAGGGAATAAATATATGTTGACTTGGCTGATTCAGTGATTTGGGATTAAACAATTTAGAAGGTAAAATTTTTTAATTTATTCTTTTAGTTTTAGATTTTTAGTCTTCTGACTTTACTGTTTGACTTTAATCTTTTTTTTTTTATGTTTAATTTTATTCTTTTGATTTTATGATTTTATATGAAATAAAATAACTTCATATTTAATTTAGTTATTAATCTCATTGTTTTATTGTTGTTTTTGCAGAGTCAAAATAGGTGTCATCAATCAAGAATATTTTTGTTGAGTGAAAATTGCACTTTCCAGGTTTTTTCAATCCATTACATATTTACATTCTAATAATCTTTAATTATGCCTCCGAAAATTAGAAAATATGTTCCTGGTCATGAAAAGCGTAAGAAAAAAAAAAGAATTGAAAAGTTGAATGAGTCTTAAAAAGGTGCACTTAATAGATTTATCATAAAAGATTCACATGTTTCACTTGAAAATCAAAATGTTGATAATGTGTTTATTGATGCTAATGTGCGTATTGATGCTAGTGTGCCCATAGAAAGTGACAATGGTGATAATGTGCCTATTGAAAAGGATAATTTTGATAATGTGCCCACTAAAAATGATAAATTAGGTGATGTGCTTATTGAGAATGATAACAATGATGATGTATGCATTGAGAACAATATAGATGATGATGTTATAGCTTTTCAAAATTGAAGTTGTTGAAGTTGTATATGCGTTCTACAATGTTACAAAACAGGCTTAATGGATTAGCGATGATAGCTATTGAGAATGAGCTCATAGAAAACGTAAAATATGAAGACTTGATTGATGATTTTGCTTCAAAGAGCGCTCGAAGGATCTCAATTTTTAAATAAAATATTTATGTTGTGCGAAAAGTAATGATCAATGTAATAAATTATTTTTGAATTTTATTGCTTAATTTTGTAAAATTTTAATCTTTATATAAAAGCACTTATATATACATATTATTTTTTTGTATTAATTTTTAAACAATAGGGGCCCAATATTCACATTTCGCACAGGGCCCCAATTATTATTGAGATGGGCCTGTTCTTACCTCTACTTAAACCATACCCTTTTACTCTTTATCAACTTCCATGAACAACAACACCACATTTAGGTCATTAACCAATTTTTCAATTCCAAGAAAATGTTCCAAATTATCAAACAACAATTATAACAAACAATATCAACATTAAACATTTTATGAGCAAGTTTTGAAGGGAAGTCATAATAACTCACTTTAGCAACACGAGATGAAATAACTATTTTTTTTGGCTTGATGCGCTCCCCTCGACGCCACGAACAAGAATATGCAAACGGATCGTAAAATGAAAAGGAATTGAATTTGTTATGGTTTTTGGAAGGGAAGGTTTAGAAATGGATTTCCATGGAGATTTTTAAGGAGGTTGAAGAAGATGATTGAATGAGGAGTATGGCTCTCTTTGACTAATTTAAAGGGACAATAATTCAACTTTTCACTTAAGTCCCCCAAGGTCCAAGGTAGTGCAACTAACACCTCAACTTCTCTCCTTTACACAAAGACACCTCAACCACTTATAACATTTTATTTATTTTCAATTATTATAACTTCACCATAATACTTTATCTTATTTCCCATTTAAACCCTAAAGCTTTAAAGTTATTTCATAACCATCCTAACTTTTCATAAACACTCAAAGACATAAAATGAGCACATAAAGCCAACAAATAACATAAAATGCATATAAAGGAATGCTAAAATGGTGCCTAGAATTAGGGTCGTTACAAGACTTGCTAAACCTAAAAGGGTAAATTTTGGTAATAGAAAAAATCAAGTTCCTAAGGGTTTTGGAGCTTACGTGAATGAAAACACTGGAGCTAGTTACCTATGTGTAAGTAATTATTTTTTGTTGTAAATATTTTTAAAATAATGTTCTCAAATTTAATGCACCTTTTGAATTGAATTTTAATGCTTAATTTTTGTTTATTGACTTGTCCCGAAGCAAGGGTGCTTTACTTGTTGATGGACCAAGACGTAGAAGACCATCTGATGGACCAAGACCAATGATAATAACTGCTAATCAAAGTGGAAATGCTACATCTATACAAGGTAGTGTACGGTCTCCTGTGGCCAAGACTGTTGATGCAAATGCTGAACATGGACCAAACAATTTACAATCTGAGATTTATTTGACTCAGCCCTCTCAAAGTGAGAACCTATCTCAAAGTAGCCAACAATTTCAATCCCCAAATCCACAGCATCAGGCAAAGAGGGGAAGTATTTCACTCTCTCTCTCCACCAAGACTTTTGTCATTGGCAAAGAAGTTGTTCAATTAGTATTTAGTTTTATGTTTCAGAACTTTGTGTAATGAATGTTGACATTTGGACGGATGTTAAGTATTTGTGTAATCAATCTTTGCATGATTGATGCACCTTTTGGTAGAAAATGTTGTGCAAGGTGTAGGTAGAATGACTGCCTTTAACACTATTGGTACTGTAACTCTTTTGGTCAATACCATGAACACTAATATGATATCTTTCTCTTTTGCTTACTGTTTATTGATGTTCCATATTGATCCATGAATGTTATTGGTGATTTTTTTTTCTTACTGATTATTTAAGAGGTTTTTTTTTTAAAGGAGTAAAAATTGTCCAGTCAGCTATCACGTATGCATTGACTTGGTCAACGGTTGATTAGTTGGACGATTTCGTTAAACTCTTAACTGACGTTAGGAACATTGGTTGATTTGCTTAATAAAACTATAGTACGCATCATACATTTGTCATTTCAATAGTACGAGTGTCAAATTGATGTTGAAACGATAGTACGAGGGGCAAAAAAAAAAACAGTTTACTCCAAAACAAACACCATACATTTAATACTCCCTCCGTCTCATTTCAAGCTTCATGATGGTGAAGGTGGCAAGCAAATTAAGGAAAAAAGTAAGTGAAAAAAGTGTTGTGAGTGTAAAAATAAAATAAGAGAGAGAATGAGTAGAGGAAATAGTAAATTTGAAAAGTGTTGTGAGTATAAAAGTGAAATAAGAGAAAGAATGAGTGGGTGAAATAGTAAAGATTCTTTGCCATTTTAGGAAAGATGAAATTTTTAATGGGACACCCGTTATGATAAAAGGTGAAGTTTGAAATGGCATGGAGGGAGTATTCCTTAAGCTTTTATATTCACCCTTTCTCTCTCCTGATAAATGATACTCCCTCCGTCCCAGTCGAGTGTACACTTATTTTCCTTTTGGTCCGTCCCAGCCGAGTGTGAACTACAAAAAAAGGCAAAGGTTTTAATATTTGATATTCTCCATACCCCACCCATTTAACCCCTAACTACCCATTAATAAAACCCAATTACCCAATTACCAAAATTAATCTAATCCTAATTGGGCCATCAATTAACCCAATGACCCAACCTAAATCTATTCAACCCAACACATTTATGAAAACCCTACCCCCATTTACCCCCTTCAGTGTTCTTTATTTTCGTGTTTGAAGAAACCCTAACCCCTTTCTTCTTCACCGCCGTCGACCAAATCCATCATCTTCCCATGGATCCTTTAATTTGTGGTTCAACAAACCCCAATTCCATGGTTTCGTTGCCCGTATATGATACGTTGGCTTCGATTCCTCCACTTGTTGTCTCTGAAATCGATGAATGTCCCGATTTGCCGATTTATGGAGATCTTCCTTTGATTTCTCGGTCATATTATGGAGCCTTTGTCCCTGATACTCAGTCTCCTGGTGAAGAGTACATCTACGAAGACACCGAAGTGGCTGAAATGGAGCTTGAAATTGAGGAGAGGGTTTCAATCGAGGTGAAGCCTATGTCTATCGAATCAAAAGCGACAAGCTACATTTCGACCCTAAGAACGATATTGACAGTCCTTACTACCCCCGCTCCGAATGATGTTAAAGATTTCTTGGCTACTTCTCTGGTCATCTCTTTTATTTACTCCGTTTTCACGCATTTGTATGGTAAAGAGCACAATTTTTGTTTGGAAATTTGTTGTTGGGAGTGAAGTGATGATTTACTTGTTACAATTGGGGTTTGGAGAATTGCAGTGCTTTGATTAAAAGGCTATTTCAGTTTATGTATGCACAATGATGATTTTTGGTGTCAACGATGGTAAAAGTTGAGACACTCCAAATCTGGCCATGGCTTCTTCAACTTTACACTTGGGAAGCATCCCATTTTTTGCAGATAATGCAATGACCTGGGCGACTTCAGACCTTTGCACTTGGGAAATGTCTTTTTCATTTCCCATTTTTTTTTTTGTGGAACCTGGTAATGTAAAACTTGTCAATAATGGCTGATTATTATTTATAGTAAGATTGTAATGGAGTGATGGAAGATTTAAACTTTTTGAATATATTTCAAATTTTGAAGGGAAGCATCCCATTTAATTTAATTTTTTTACCCCATTTTTTAAGTGGCCGGCTCAATAGATTAGGAAGGGATCAAATCATGTTAAATCTCTCTCCTACCTTAATTTTTCCTTATTTTATTGTTATTCCTTAATTGTACCCAACATTTTGGTTCACCTCTGGCCGGAACGGAGGGAGTAAGTTAAAGAGGGGAAGTATTTCACACTCTCTCTCCACCATAACCTAACCGACTACCCCCCTGCCTTGCCTTCCTAACTCTCCGCAGCTCCGCCCCCTTCTTCCCCTTTTTGACAAAGCGATGATAACGATATAACTCATCCGAGTAATAATTCGTTAGACTGTTTTTACGATCAATCTCAATTGAAAAATGAGACGGAGACCTGGAATCGGCGGTTTACAGACGGCCGCCGCCGCTAGGGTTCGTCTTTCCCTCTCCCTACACGTCACGATTTGCTTCTAATTCGATTGATGGTTGATTATTGGGAATTTTGCAGGATCAATTTAGGTTGCTGGGAGAGAATGTGGCCCAGTTGAAAGCCGATCTTATGAAACAGCAGCTCGCCACATTTCGTTCTCAATTGGAAGATTTCGCTCGCAAACATAAGGTCTCATTCATTTATTATGTTTTACTTTACTTGAATTGAATCTAACTACTTGCATACCTAGTGGGGTGATTGCCTTTATAATTTAGCATTCGAGTGCAAATTGAAACAATTTCACTAGTTTAATTCTGTAAAAGTAATCAAGACCTTTTTGCAAAATGAATGC
This sequence comes from Adenophora triphylla var. japonica, assembly GCA_022495995.1. NCBI lineage: Eukaryota > Viridiplantae > Streptophyta > Magnoliopsida > Asterales > Campanulaceae > Adenophora > Adenophora triphylla. The sequence continues at coordinate 27,282 of JAFEMH010006458.1, forward strand.
TTGTTGTAAAATTGATACAACGGTGATTAATGTTTGATGATAACAAAACAGTGTGTTTCGCTGCTATTGGTATTCAAAGTTATGCTATTGAATTTTAATGATGCCTTAATATGATTGTTTCAGAATGACATTCGTAAGAACCCAGCATTCAGATCACAGTTTCATGAGATGTGTGCTAAAGTAGGAGTAGATCCTTTGGCCTCAAACAAGGGATTCTGGGCTGAGCTGCTGGGAATTGGTGACTTCTATTACGAACTTGGTTTGTACTCTTTGTACTTCCTTTTGCTGCTTCTCTTGTAATCTTAGTTTATAGTGTCATCCCATGCATTTAGCTTAATATGGCAAGATATCTATTATCAAGACTTTAATCTTGGTTGGGTTTTAGCAGAATATGTATTGATACAAAAGAAGGGAAGCCTATTATCAAAAAGAACAAGAAGAAAGAAGAAGGGGAACCATGAAACTGTTGTTTTTATTCAAATTACCTTAGGTTTCAAACTAGTTTTGATGGTTCCTTTTATGGGAATCACGACTAGCTTGGATTCTTGAATTCTTGAACCCCAAAAAGAGGCCCTTCTGTGCAGCTTCCTTGGGTTTCAGAACTAGATTTTTTTATTTTGATAATGTTTTATGAAAATACCACATCAATTCTAATCAATCTGTTGACTTTGGAAGAGGAGGATATCCCTAATAGTGAAAGTTGGGAAATGATGTGAAAACAATTAGATGAACCTTTCCTTGTGCGGTTTCCCTCCACCCAGAAAACTGTGAAACAAAGCAGAAAATAGGGTGGTGATTATCTAGCTTCTGGATCCCTTATTTTGTCTTCAATGGTGTGACTTTAATCCTATGTTATTCTATCTTTTCGGAACATTTTTTTATCTCTTCTCAGCTGCAAAATATATTGTCTACATACTCTGTCAGTGTCCTGGCTCTGCAAATTAAACATTAACCCGACTCAACTGGAGCTCCTAACAGGAAAACTCTTTGGAGGATAAATAAATCATTACAAGTTGCAAGTACTCCTGGTTCTCCCATTTCTCTTTCTCCGTTTTTACTAATCTCTCTTATGTTTTAATTTAGATTATTCTCTTATGGTAAAGCTTGCTTCTCCTTCATTCATTAAAGAGACTTTTGAATCTAAGTATTACATGTTCCTAAAGAAGTTGGTTCTTTTTTCATCATGGAATCCAAGCCACTGAGATTTTGTATTTGGGGATGTATTTTATATTGAAGGTGTTTATTATTCCTTGGATGTGTTAGGCATCCTAGTAGAAACTATTTCTTATCATCATCTGTTAATGGCTAAACTAAAAGAGAGGCTACTTGGCTAGTTAGGGGTCCAAATTGTTGATATTTGTTTGGCCACTAGACCACACAATGGAGGTTTAATCAACTTGGAGGAACTCTGTAAACTTCTCGGCCAAAGACGAAAGACTGCTCGTGAAGGTGTGACTGAGGATGACTGCTTGCGTGCCATAAGTAAGCTGAAGGTATTGCAATCTTCATTCTGCTCTAGGTACATAGGATGCTACTGTTGCTATTATAGGGATTGCTTTTATAATGTTGTTAGTTCTTTCACTAGAATAAGACTAGCTATGCTCTATGGATTTCCAAGCTCCAAGGTTCACAGAGTTGCTTCTAATTGCTTTAGGTCCAATGACTTGATGCATCAACCTAAATACTTTCCTCTTCTGGATATTCTTTAGCAATACAACACTACACGTGAGAGAAAATTGAACATATTTCTAATACATTTCAAAAGATCACTGAACCTCTCTCTCTCTCTATATGTGTGTGTGTGTGCGTGTGCACGCCTCTCTTTTGTTGTGTATATATATATGCCTTTAAATTATTGTAAAATTTGTCTTCAAAATATAGGACCATGGTGTTCTATGCTCAGTGTAATAATCCCTTTAAATTCTGCATGAAATCATTGATATTCTCAATTAATTTTATGTACATTATATATTGGTTTATCGTTTATGTGCTCTGTAAAGATCAATATGCTCTATAGCCTCTACTGATCGAGAAAGGAGAGGGATTACAAGTCAGTTTGAGAATCACCCATTAAGTACATGATTGAGACGAGAGAGAGATCCACATCTTAATAGTCTTCATTGAAGTGCATCAATTCCTTTTCTTTGAACATCAGAAATAGCCGTTCCCTTAAAGTCTACCATGGCCTAAGCCCAGCAAAAATTCAAAGCGACACCCACATGCTTCAACAATACACGTTACTTTATCACTTTACCTTGATGAAATATTATTTTGATTATAATGCGTATTATCAGAATCAGCTTTTGTTATTCTGCTTCATGAATGAAATAGTGATAAAATCTCCTGTGAATTTCCGTGTGTGAACTTAAATAGCCCCATGTCATTTGTATATTTCGTACATCGTGGCAATGAATTCTAGCTTGCATTTTAGTTTTGAGCCTTGTGTCAGTGATCGTAGTTGGAGTGCTTTGGGACTGTTTAATGTAATCCACTTACAGATAGTGCATACTTTTTTCCAGGTATTGGGTAGCGGTTATGAAGTGATTTCTGTTGGGAAGAAAAAGCTTGTCCGCTCTGTTCCTACTGAATTGAACAAAGACCACAATGAAATTCTAGAGCTAGCTCAGGTTCTCCCTATGCTTGAATATTCTTTACAGAGACTTGTATTAAAATTTTACACACTTTCAACTCATTAGCACACTTTATATTTTCGAAAAGTTTTGTGTGTTAATAAGAAATGCTTACATAATTGTTTTCTCATTTACCTTATATAAGTTGTTTTTGTAGGGGAACGGATTTGTGACAGTTGAAGAGGTAGAAAGGCGGCTGTCCTGGTCCTCTGGCCGTGCCACTGATGCCCTCGAAACATTATTAGAGGTAATATCCTCCTCCATCTCTTCTCTCCTTTAATTTTTACATTGATTATAATCCGTTCTATCGATATATTTTTAGGAGGGACTGGCGATGATAGATGATGGTCATAGAGATGGCAAACGACGATATTGGTTCCCTTGTGTCTCTTCAATCTCTTCTTATGTCGGATCTGACCCACATTAGGTCACGGGTTAAGTTGCTCCTTTGGTCCTTTGGTGACCGTAAGGTCATGGGTTCGAACCTTGGCAAACAACCTCTTGGCAATTGTCAGGGGAAGGATCTAGCAAATGGTTCCCTCTCCCAACGTCCGCTTGGCGCACTAGGGTTTGCCCTTTTTTTTATGTGACATTAATTGTAGTGTGTGTAACATATTGTACCAAGTAAAATGTGATGACATGAACAACTATGCACCTTTTATTTTAGTTGGGCTGTGATCAAAATCTTGTGGTTATGTATAGGCCTTTCTAACCGCCAGACATGTACTAAAGCTGGTGGGCCATTTCATTAACGACTTTAAAACGGCTCTACTACTAACGACCGGTGATGGGTCCTTTTATTTATTTTTATATATATACTCATACGTCAGACCAGAGCAAATCATATAGTACTCTAATCTATAAATACTCCCTCCTTGTCCCCGAACTTACTTCACAAACACTGTTTGCACTGGTTTTAAGGAGGGAGTATTATATTGAAAGTGTTGTGAGTGTGAAAATAAAATAGGAGAGAGAATGAGTGGAGAGAATAGTAAATTATAATGGTGTTGTGAGTATTAAAATAATGTAGGAGAGAGAATGAGTGGAGGGAATAGTAAAGATTCCTTTTCATTTTAGGTAAGTTTTAAATGTGTGAAGTAAGTTTTGGGACGCCCAAAAGGGAAAGTGTGAAGATTGTTTCGGGACGGAGGGAGTATATAATAACAAGGTTTTGGTAATAAAAGGGGGTTTGAGGGGCATTTTGGTCATTTCACACGGTGGCAGATTTGCAAAAAAATGGGCTGAAACAACAAGTGGCAAGCTGTGATTGGGGGATAATTTAATTTTTTTTTTTTTTTTGAAATTTTGGACATGTGTCGTCATTTGGGTGAAGGGCATTTTAGACAATTCAATGGCGCGTGTGCAACACGCGCCAAAAATGCCGCGTGAAGACCAGAAGGAAGCTGAAGTTTGTTGTTGTTTTTTTTTATTTGGTTTGGACACTTGGCGGCTTCTTATTGGTTTGTTTGATTTTGGTTTTATTTTTTTCACCCATTTCTTTTACCTAAAATATTTTATAATAAATTATTTTTTTTAAAAAAAAAATTTACACCAAAATTCATAAAAAAAAATTATCTTTAAATAGAGACTATTTTCATTTGATTTGGACACAGAAAAAAAACCTTTATTTTTAAATATAAATTGCTAAATTATCCTTTGTTAATTTTCTTTTTTAATTTTACAATATGTTTTTTTTCAAAATTATTTAAGTGTCAAGTTTTTTTTTTTATTATAAATGTTAATGATAATAATAATAATTTTACTAATTATAAAAATAAAAAATATAAAATAAAAGTGAAGGAGTATAGGATAATGATTTGAAAATGGTAATACGGTTATTGAGTTGATTTTAGTTTGTTACATCAAACATTTTATTTATTTTATTTTAAAAAAATAAATCATAGTAAATAAAGTAATAATAAAGACGAATATTGGGAAAGATGATCATCATTTTTAAAATTTTGATTGAAGTGCATGTCAATATTTTAAGAAATATAGATAGTATAAATTGGTATTTTAAAAGAGGGTGAGGAAGAAGTGGGTTGGATTTTATTAGGGAGTGGATGGTTTGGGGCATTTATTTCATTTAACACAAATGTTCGTAATTTTAGGATTTTAATTTTCGTCATTTTACATGGTGGCAAATTGGACAATAACTCGGCTCAAATAAAACGTGTCAAGCTGTTATTGGGCTACATTTAATTATTATTTTTTTTTTGGAAAATTTGGCCATGTGTCGCAATTTGGGTGAAGGGTATTTTGGACATTTCAATGGCGCGTAGGTGGCACGCGCCGACAAGGCCGCGTGAGGATGTTCAAGGCTGATGACTTTTTTTTTTGTTGGACACTTGACATCCTCCTATTGGCATTCTCAATTATATTTTTTTGCATTCTCAATTTTTCAAGTTATTTGATAATTTTCTTTATTTATAAAATTTTCGTCTTTTTAAGCATCAATAACTTCCCGTGCATCGCACGTTTGTAACACTAGATTTATTTTACTAACCTTTTATCTGATATTTTTACTGACAATATAGTTTTTAAAGAATTTTGTTACAATGTATACAAATATCTCTATTTTCATTTATATTTATTTTGATTTCGATCATTTATTCGTTAGTAACTGTCCGTGCATCGCACGGGAGTTAAACTAGTTCTTTTTTTATAATAATGTTTGTCCTAATAACATTTTTGTATGATTAAAAAAAAAATTAACACTTAACCCGCCTATTTTTTATCCACTTACACTATAAATAATATTTTTGATAATTACTCCCTCCGTCCCTAAATGTTTGTCCCATTTTTTCTTTTTCTTTGTCCCAAAAAGTTAGTCTCATTTTCAAAATTAAAGCTTCAAAATCACTAAATTTTCAAAACTTGTAACATTTAGGGATGAAGTATTACATAACGGCGGGTATATTATTAATAATTTTCAAAGCGTTCATAAAAATAACCAAAATTAAAGTTTCAAAATTACTACATTAAAATGTTTGAAAAGTTAAATGGGACAACATTTAGGGAAACATTTAGGGAGGAGGGAGTATTATTTATTCATCTTTTATTATCTAAAGTAATATAAAAGGAGCACAGCCTTGGAGCCAAAACGGGGGGTATTTTAGTAATTTCACTTAGTGGCATTTTGGCAATAAACAAGGCTGAGAGACACGTGGCAAGCGGGTAATGGGCGCGTGCGCCACACGCGCCTGCAGAGGCGCGTCAGACGCTTACTGGTTTTTTTTTTTTTTTTAAAGTGACACGTGTCACACTCTGATTGGACCGTTTTATTTCAGATTTTTATTTTTCCACCCCTTTTTTCGACCTCAAATATTTTATAAAAAAAAAAAAATTTTAAAAAAATTTTTACACCAAAATTCATAATTTTTTTTCCTCTTTAATTAGAGACTAATTTCATTTAATTTGGACACAAAAAAAAAACCTTTCTTAAATATAAATTTCTTAATTATCCTTTCTTTATTTTACTTTTTAAATTTTCAATATATTTTTTTTGAAAATACATTAAGTTTGAAGTATATTTTTTTATTATAAATGATGATAATAATAATCATAATTTTACTTTTTAAATATAAATTATTGTTTTTAATGTTAGTTCCTTCCTTTCAAATTTTGACATTAATTTTTTAAACATATTAAGTAATATTGTATAAAATATTCCTTTGGACGAATATATTAATTTATTTTTTTCCCGAAGTAGTATTATTTTGTAAAAATTAATGTTTATAATGTTCGTGTCTTCGTATCTGGAAAAAAATATTAATTTTTTAGACAAATAAATTCATTGAGGCAAAGGAAGGAATTTTTTTCTTTTATATAGAAAGTAGTATTACTTATGAGATGAAAGTAATATTCATTTTTCAATTGAAAGAATATTTTTTTCTTAAAAAGTTGAATTTTTTTCAACAAGATAGAAAGTAGTATTAATGATGGGACGAACGTAATATTCATTTTTGAATTGAAGTGATTTTTTTTCCTTACAAAATAGAATTTTTCTTTATGTCCAAGAAAAATTAACATTGCTTCCTTTGGCTCAATCAACAATTTAAAAAATAAGACTACGTTATTCTCCTAAAAATTTATGTCATATTTTGAAACGAATGCACTAACATTACAAACATTAATTGCAGAGGCGAATGAAGTATTATTAGTTTTTAAAATATTAATTGGGATAAAGGGAATAATGATCATTTTTTTGGATAAAAAATGTTGTATTATCTTTGGGTTATTCATTTTGAATCGAAAGTAATATTCATTTTTGAATTGTTTTAATGTTAGTGGTTTTTTTTCAAAATATGACATTAATTTTTTAAACAAATTAAGTAATATTTTATAAAATATTCATTGGGACGAAAATAGTAATTTTTTTCCTTTACCTGAAGTAGTATTATTTTGTAAAAATTAATTTTTATAATGTTATTTTCTTCATCTCAGAAAATTAATATTAATTTTGTAGACAAGTAAATTCCTTTAGGCAAAGGAATCTATTTTTTTTTTTTAGATATAGAAAGTAGTATTAATTATGGGATGAAAGAAATATTCATTTTTAAATAGAAGGACAATTTTTTTTCCTTAATAGTACTGTAGAAATAATGAAAACATATGATTATAAATTTTCATTGAGTTTCTTTTTTTATAAAATATTCATTTTTTTTAATAAATTTTAAATATTGATAATATTTGTATATTATTATATACTTATTTGTTTATAGTTTATTGTATTTTCTTATTTTTCTATGTCATATTATTAATCTCTACATTTATAAGGAAATAAAGGGATGTCAAATGTGATTATTATTATTGAATAGAACGGGAATTTACTTATAAAACGCGCTTCGTACAAACTAACTATGCCTTAAATATATATTTATTTAAGTGACCTTCAATCTGATATTTGTACTAATAATATAGTTTTCAAAAAATTATTTTACAATGTACACAATCATTTCTATTTTCTATTATATTTGTATGAATTTTCGTTAATATGTGTTAATAGCTGTCCGTGCATCGCACGGGGTACTGCTAGTTTTCTTAATAAGTGCACAAAATTCCTGTAGTACTCTTGGGACGGATGTGATTGTAATTTGCCCGGGAAAAGATAGTTTCATTTTTTTTTTTGACAATTCAATTGAAAAATTAATTATTCTCACAAATTCTAAATATTGTTATTTACTCGCTGAAAAAAAAACAAAAAAACTATAAATTCCATCCCAAAATGAACGAATTTTTTTTTTTAAATTTGTTCGTTAATCATAACTAAATATTTTTTTAAAAGTGGACATTCATTTTTAGGATAGACGAGGAAATATTTCGTCCACTAGGCTTAAAATTACTTTTAACAGAATCAAGCTAAAACTCAAAATTCAACTTTAGAGATCCCAAATATTTTCTTTCAAAAAAAAATAAAATCCCAAATACTATTGTTATTGAATTTTCTTTCCCATCCCTCTCTCTCTCTCTCTCTCTCTCTCTCTCGGAGAGAGATGGGCAAGAAAATTAGTTGGAAAATGATCCACAAAAATGACAAAATAAACCTCTTTTACAATCAAATCCACAAGTTAGAATTCCTTAAAACCCAATTTTTCTTCACCCAAAAGAGGGAGAACAAGAATTAAATTCTGCTGATCCCAACCCTCCTTCCAAATTTCAATCGCCATGGCAGTCTCCACCTACAAAACCCAATTCCTTGTTGCCTTCATCACCATCTCTTGTCTATACGGTTTACAATCTGGAGTAGTTGACTTGAAACTGCCGTTTCATCCGCAGGATTTACTGCCGCTGCTGCCACGGCAAGTTTCATGGCCGATTCTCAACTATCTCAATGGAGCTATCGATCTCTTGCCGGCGTTTGTGGGTTCTGCTTCTTCTGCCAACAACGCTTCTGGGTGGAAGGGGGCTTGCTTTTACGATAATACTGCTTGGTTGGAGTTTCATAACAAAACCGGCAGTCAGTTTGGTGGGGGCACTCTCCATATCAAGGTCAACTACCCTAAAAAGATGGCTTTTTCAATTGGGTTTTATTTTTAATTCTTTACTTAGTTTGGGGGATATCCAGAATCATGGTTTTTGTTTTATTGCTGGATATTACATGAACTAGAATTTGAGCGTATGTCTTTTGGTAGAATTTTTATGGTATTTGTGCAAGAATGGATATTTATGAATGCGGGTAATTGGCTCTATTTAGAGTAATATTTTTTCTTTAAAAAATTCCTCTGTGGGTAGAAAATACAACAGCTAGGTAAGGTCTTATTGGAGTAGATGCTGTTGGATGCTGCCCTCTTGGTTGTATTCCTTTTATGGCTATGTTTGGGTCCTATCATTTGATCGTCCATTCTACTTTCCTTGTGACTGGTTGACTGTAAAATGTTTGCCATTGACAAATAAAAGAAAAATGATAAGCTACGCTTTTAAAGATCGGGGGGGACTGAATATTCAAGTTGTGGCTATTGCTGATTGAGGTTTCGATTTTCATTTCATGTTTAAAATAGGATGCAAATTACCCTTTCTGTTATGCTTCTTGTATATGTCAATGAATCATGACTCCCTAACTTTGAGTTTTCTTCTTCAGGTAAGTAAACCCCATAGTTACACATGCATGGATATTTATGTCTTTGCAACTCCATATCGTGTGACTTGGGACTACTATTTTATATCTCGTGAGCATACACTTGAGATCAAAGAATGGGAAGGAAAAGCTGAGTATGAATATGTAAGTCCTGCTATTCCTCACCCTGACTTGCTAAAATTGCAAATTTTCATTTATGATATCTCTTTTCTTTCTCAAACAGGCAAAACATAAGGGAGTTTCGATTTTCCTTATGCAAGCAGGGATGTTAGGAACCCTTAAAGCGTTGTGGGAGGTATTCCCCTTATTTTCGAATACTGGATGGGGTGAGAACTCTAATATTGCATTTCTTGAGAAGCACATGGAAGCTAACTTTGAAGAGCGTCCTCAGCCATGGATCACAAACATTACTGTTGATGAAATACGATCTGGAGACTTCCTTGCAATATCAAAAATTCGAGGAAGGTGGGGTGGATTTGAGACTCTAGAGAAGTGGGTGTCTGGGTCCTATGCTGGTCATTCAGCTGTGTGTTTAAGGGACTCTGAAGGAAAGTTATGGGTGGGAGAATCCGGCCATGAAGATGAAGATGTAATCCTTAAAAGTTGCCAAAATCATGATGTCTTTTTAGTGACTATTGAATAACATATTAGTTGTCCTTGAAATGATGCTAATATTGTTGCTTTGCATTTTCATATTAGGGTAACGATATAATTGCTGTGATGCCATGGGAAGAGTGGTGGAACTTTGAACTGACTAAAGACGATTCTAATCCACACATTGCTTTGTTACCTTTGCATCCTGACCTCAGGGCCAAGTTCAATGAGACTGCTGCATGGGAGTATGCAAAAAGCATGATTGGAATGCCATATGGTTATCACAATTTGATATTTAGCTGGATAGACACTGTTGATGAGAACTATCCTCCCCCTCTGGATGCGCATGTGGTAACTGCGATCCTCTCTCCATCATTGTGTGATCACTGCTCATATTTCAATTATAGGATATAATATCGGAAGTGCCTCAACCTGAATGGATGGCATGGCAGTCTAAACCCCTTCAAATTTCTATTGCCGTTATCCGTTTATGTGTTCACTTTTAGTTCCTTCATTGCATAGACATACATCCCCTCTTAAGCCCTCCCTAGAAAATCTGATAATAGTTCCTGCTTTACGTTATTAATTAAACACGGTTATTCTATATGATATGTTATAACTTGGGCTATGAATCTACAGTTGCTAGACTTGTATCATCCTTCCAATTTCCATGCGTATTAACTTAGTAATTATTGTGAATTACAAAACATGGTTGGTTTCATGGGTTGCCTTTCATGAAAGTGTCTTTCTGCCGTGTCATCTTATTATTGCATATTCCCACGTCCTTAAAAAATTGATGTGTTCATACCATATGCTCCACCTACTTCAGAAGTTATTATGGAAACCATTTAAAATCCAGGATTTCAGAAAGTATTTCTTTTTTGGAATTTTAGGTACAAACTATTAGTGATTGCATCTAATTGACATCCAGGTTGGCAGGGTTATAGTCATTTTAGATATGATACTAACCAAAGTTAATCTAGAAATTTGTCATCATATTTGCTTCCCTTTGTAAGGATGACATGCTTCTTTGAGAGGCTTAACATGTATGTTCGCAGTTAGATGCTTGATTGGCCCAGTATGTGCTGATATTGATGAGAAGTTGCAAAATGTACTTGATCCAATTTCCAAGCATTGATTCAGTTGAACTAGTCTTTAATCACGCTGTTGTGCCGTGTCATAAAGACAATAAATTCCTGCACAAAGTAATTCTCAATTTTCCCAAAATAAAATTTAGCTTGCCTGCCGAAGACATTCTAAACCTCCAAGGATTATATTGTCAGTTGAATCACTCATGCTTGAGCTAAATGTAAATTCAAGGAATATTATGACTATTGCAACGACATGGTTTGCAGTGAGTATTGGGTTTATAAGTTTCCATCATTTATTCACATGGCTTGGTGGTCTCCCACTTCATATATTTCTGCCCAGTATCAGAACCGAGGGATTTACTTTCACCAGTTGTTGACAGGTAGCTTCCATAATGACAGTGTGGACTCAACTACAGCCTGCTTATGCTGCCAATATGTGGAGTGAAGCCTTGAACAAAAGGCTTGGTACTCAGGTATGGTGACCTTTACTAAATATTCCTTGTCAAATACCTGGTAGGTTTGCTTAATTGAAACATTGGATGTAATTATAATTGTTGTGTTGATATAATGACCTTCTTTCTGAGTAAATCTCTCCTATGCATTTGTACTTCTTTTATGTAAATGTTACTTCTTCTCTTCTAAGCACTATTCGTGCATCTCGATTAGTCTCTCGGCATAACAATATATATATATATATATATATATATATATATATATATATATATATATATATATATATATATATATATATATATATATATATATATATATATATACTCCCTCCGTCCCGCCCGACTGAGGACGTTTAGGTTGGGCACGGGGATTAAGGAAAAAGTGTAAGTGGGTGGATGTTGTGAGTATGAAAAGTGATGTAGGTGAGAGAAAGTGGGGTAGGGAGTAATGAGTGAAAATTTGTTGTGAGTGTAAATGTGGGTCCCATTAATAAAGTACTTGCCATTTTGGGGTTGTCCTAAGTCGGATGGGACGCCCAAAATGGAAAAATGTCCTAAGTCGGGCGGGACGGAGGGAGTATATATATATATATACGCACATCACAAATAAACTAACGCATACTGAAAAAAATAAAAAAATAAAACGCTACTGCTCCTCCGCGTTTAAGTGTCTTCTTTGCCAAAACCTTTTTGCGTTTAATTTTCCGTGCTCTTCCTCCCGTCGTCACCTTTCTTCATGATAGATTCTTATCCCTTTCACTCACTACACAGCCCTTTCTCTCAAGCTTGCATAAATTTTGTTGCTTACCCTAATTGCAGCAAAGTTCGGTGACTGGTACCGTCGTCGTCCCATCCTTCATGGATATTCTTTGGTGATTTATTTATTAATTGAGATGCCTGGTGATATCGATTTGTATTAACCCTAAATCTTTCAAATTGAATTTAAGGGTTCTTCAACAAATATGTTAATTTTTCCTAAAAGAGTAAGCAAATACACCAATTTGACAGAAATTGGACCATAGAAATTCATATACCTCCCTAATCTCTACAGAAATTGGATTTAAAGTTGTTTCTATGGTTTCAATTTCAAGGGGTGAGAATACGTTTGAGGGAGAAAGTCTGACTCTGAGAAGATAATTTTTTGCTGTGGCGGTGTATTTGCGAGAGCGAGTAAATGCACGTTATTTTATTTTCGCGGATACGGTTAAGTTGCTCCTTTGGTGACCATAAGGTCACAGGTTCAAACCTTGGCGAACAGCCTCTTGGCAATTGTCAGGGGAAGGCTCTAGCAAATGGTTCCCTCTCCCAACCCCCGCAAGGCGGGGAGCGCTTGGCGCACCGGGGTTTGAAAAAAAAAAAAAAAAAAAGCGGATCCGTACGCATCAATCCGTAAGAGAAATATTCTCTCTCTCTCTCTCTCTCTCTATATATATATATATATATATATATATATATATATATATATATATATATATACTCCCTCCGTCCATTTACATACTTCACACTTTCTATTTTGGGCGTCCACTTACTTACTTCACACTTTGTTTCTTTCCTAAAATGGAAACTTTATATTATTAAAATATTAACCCTATCCCACTATAATTTACTATTCCCTCCACTCATTCTCTCTCCTACATTATTTTAATACTCACAACACCATTATAATTTACTATTCCCTCCACTCATTCTCTCTCTTATTTTACTTTCACACTCACAACACTTTCAATATAATACTCCCTCCTTAATTTACGTGAGTACAGTAACCGTAACCGTGAACTAACAAAATGGACGGAGAGAGTATATATATATATATAAAGAGAGAGAGACACACACACACACTCCAGACATTTAAATATTCCGTGCTTTCACATTCGGTCGCAGGGTCTTGGCCTTTCTGAGGTACTTGTAGAAGTTGAAAAACGTGGGTCATCATTTGCTGAACTCATGACGATTCCTGAACAAGATGATTGGGTATATGCTGATGGAAAATCAACTTCATGTGTTGCATTCGTTCTTGAAATGTACAAGGAAGCCGGACTGTTTGGTGAACTGGCTAAATCGATTCAAGTTACAGAGTTTACGGTGAGTTTGTTGAGAATGTATTTAAATAAGCGAATACTCATTGAGTAAAACTAGTTTAAAGTATTTATATTTTGATGCATCCTTCTTTATTTTCTGTCAATAATTCAGATAAAGGACGCTTACACACTCAACTTCTTCGAAAACAATTCAAGCCGACTGCCCAGTTGGTGTAACGATGGTAACACAAAGAAGCTTCCTTACTGTCAAATTAAAGGCAAGTATCTAATGGAACTACCAGGGTACAATACGATTGATCCATACCCCCATATGACAGAAAAGTGTCCAACTTTGCCACCAAAATATTACCGGCCAAAACATTGCTGAGGCTTCTGAATCAATGATTTAGTTGTCATATAAATGGTAGATCTAATTTAGGCTAGTGTTTAATTTTGTTCGTCTGTATAAATGTTACCTGATGCTAAGGATGAAGCACAGATCAAGGTTACCATCACCCTAATGTTGTTTGTAAAGTTCTAAAGTACCATGCAGAAAACAATGCCTCAGGTCCTGTAAACGATCAGTGCAAAATTAGAAATGGATAAAATGCTTAAATCAATATTTGAATATTACCACACTCACGGGAAGATTGCTCATTCTTATAGTTGCTGCTGCTATAAAGTAGATGACTATTATTACTTGTTTGTGTCATATTTTGTTTCACTCGATATCAAGTGCTTTTTATTTTGTTCAAGTTGCTATTTTCCGTTTTACAGATCAGTTTGGATTGTTAGGTCCAGAATGTAGTTAGGTCAGATTTGGATGTAGTTTCCTTGCTAGAAGGTGGGATTATATTGCTAGTTTAGATGAAGGCAGTTTGCATAGATGTCCATATGGAGAGAAATGTGCCAGGAAAATTTAGAATAAAATCACAGCAGTAACAGAAAATGAGAGCTTGTTGATGACATGACGTCGCACAAATGACTCTTTAGCGTGCAATACTAAAATACTATAAACGGTCTAGGATCGTGATACAAGTAGTTGACCAGTATCACAGTAGTTTCCTTGCAGCAATTTGGATTGGAAGTCCTTGAGTAGGTACTGGCATTGGGTCCCTGCTGAAAAAGTTATCCTCACAGATTAATTTCCATGTAAATCTAGTCACCAGATAGTGGATTGTGATTAGGGTTTCGAGCTTTGCAAACTCATATCCTGGACATATACGAGGTCCCGCACCAAATGGAACGAGGCAGTAAGGAGGAATAGATGCTTGGTTCTCAAATCTTCCTGGATCAAACTTTGATGGTTCATGGAATATGCTACCATCCATGTGAGTTATGGTCGTACTCCAGAATATCTGGGCATCAAGTGAAACATGTCAGGTTTAATCTCTGTGCACCCTTTAGGAAAATAAATAGGGAGAGAAAATAGGAGATAAAAAAGAGATCTGGTAATGTTGACCCTTACTTGCCATCCTTTGGGTATTAGGTAACCTCCAAATTCAATGTCTTGTAATGCCTTTCGAAAGCCTCCGAAGATGGGAGAAATCATCCTCAAGGTCTCGGTTGCTACTCTCCATGTGTACTTCATCTTTCCAAGATCTTCCCAGGTCAGTAACTCATCTGAAGCCTTGTTCTTTGCTATCTCTTCTTGTTCTGCTTGGTGAGAATAGTAAAAAACATGCAAATGTTTGAGAATTACTCCCTCCGTCACATAATAAATGTCGCAGTTGACTTGTCAACGTTTTTAAGAACTGTGCTTTACTTGTTTGTACATTTCTTGTACAATGGTAAAATTGCACTAAGATTATTTCCTTATTTTGAAACACATATTTTGGGACGGATAAAAAAGGAAAGTGTCACATTTATTATGGGACGGAGGGAGTACCTGTTATGGGTGTAGGGACTGTGAGTGGTTGGTAAAGACTGAAGGATTAGTGTGCGTGCGTGCGTGTGTATGTGGAGGGAGAGTGGGGAGATCAGGAAAAGTTGTACCTTGAAGAACAGCTTTATAAACAGTTGGATTATTAGCCAGTAGTCGCACCAAGAACGTAATCAGGACGGAAGAAGTATCGTATCCAGCTATCATAAGAAGTATGGTATTATGCACAATCTCATCTTCAGACACTACTTCTTTGTTATCTTCATCCCGGATGCTAAGCAAGCAAGTAATGAGATCTTGGTGAGATGAAGTAAGTTTCCCCTCCATTTCCGCCCTCTTTTCCCGTATAAGTTCTTTTAGCACTTTCTGAACCCTTGCACTTGCATGCAGACTTTTATTATACCGTGTGAAAGGCAGATTTATCGGGACTGACCATACTCCTCGTATCATGTACTGAAATTGTTCAACCAGCTCATCTCTCCGGGCCCCCCTTTCAATTCCAAACAGAAGAGAGCTGATTATATCAAATGTAAGTGTTTTCATCAAGGGTAGCACCTGTCATATATTTTTATGTATCTTTTTAGAACTTGAAACAGTTTGTATTTGCATAATGAAAATTGATGTGTGTGTGTGTATTCTTTTTTTTTTTTTTGCAGGATGAGTTGACTTACAGTGACGTTTTCTTTGCCATCCCAATGGATCTTTATGTGCTGTCTGATTTCGTCATCCACTTTTCCAACATACTCTTTCAAGGATTCTGGCTTCAAGAAAGACACAAGGGCATTTCTGACGCGTTTATGATCTTCACCACTGAGTTCTAATAAACACCGCTCGCCGAGGATCTTTCTGTTTGCTTCTGTCTGCTGGTGGCCGACTTTGCTTTCAGGACTGGCAAAAACAAGTTTATTTGCAGCTTGTCCGGAAATGAAAACTGTGGTTTTGCCAAATAGGCTTAGTTTTGAGATCGGACCATATTTGTTCATCCTTTCTTGAAGCCAGGCTTCTGCAGTATTGGATCTCATTGCTCGTAAAAGTCCAAGGCTTTGACCTATGATCGGTAATCCCAGTGATCCCGGCGGAAGCCTATCTGACGATCTTCTTCTTCTCCTGATCAAGAGAAAGACCGGAAGAAGGAATATGGCGACGGCAAAGAAGAGATTTGCCATGGTAAGAGTGTGTGTGTGTGTTCTTTGGGAAATGAGGAAGATAAATAGGGGAAATGCAGTGGTTGTGTTGTCAGTTTGTCAGTGAGTATCTTTTAGTTGAAAGGTCAACTAACAAAAAATATTCCCAGTTTACAAAACTTACTAAGAGAGAAGAGAGAAGAGGCTTTGATCAATTAGTCCCCTAGTCAAATAAAAATTACCTTAAAGACTAACATTATCAAAATTTGCCAAAAAGTCCCTGAATACTTTTTGGACCAAACTGCCCCTATACCCACTCACACGCGCCCACCACTCACACACACTTTTCTCTCTCTCTCTCTCTCCTTTTTTTTTTATGTTTTCTTCTTATCTAGTACTTTACTTTCCTCTTTCTTCCTTTTTTTTTCTCTTAAATTTTTAAAATACAATATCTCAAAATCTAAGAGTCGAAAAAATAATCCGAAATAACTGTTTTAATAACATCGCAAGGACGAATCAAACAAGTTTACTCATCATATATTTCAAAATTTATAAATAAAATAATTATTTTTCACTTATAAAAATCTGAGAAAATCATTTATCATTTATTCACACATGAGTATAACTGTATAATGGTTTTCACATTTATAAACTGAGAAGTTATTTCACAGTGTTTATGTATATAATTGTATAATGGTTTTCACATTTATAAACTGAGAAGTCGATTTCACAGTTTTGATGTAAATAACTGTATAATGGTTTTCACATTTATAAACTGAGAAGTCTATTTCACAGTTTTGATGTAAATAACTGTATAATTGTTTTCACATTTATAAACTGAGAAGTCTATTTCACAGTTTTGATGTAAAATAACTGTACAATGGTTTTCACATTTATAAACTGAGAAGTCTATTTTACAGTTTTGATGAAAATAACTGTATAATGGTTTTCACATTTATATTATCTATATTAACAGATACCCAAAAACCCAATTTCTAGAGAGAGAAACCTAAAAACAAAAACCCAATTTCTAGAGAGAGAAACAACAATTGGACTAAAAAAATTCTCCGTCCCACAACAACGAATGTTTACAAAATGTAAAATTTTATTTTAATTAAGAATAAATTTAATTTTTTAATAAGAATTGCTAATATCCAAATTTGGGATTCATATGCAATAGAAAATACAGTTAGGGCTCATATATCTAACATTATTAGGATCCCAAAAGCTTAACTGCAAGACCTTTTTCATTGATTTCTCTGTTTTCTCCACTTGACGTCAAACTATTGGTTGATTCCGATTGCTGCCGATCTGCGTTGGTGAAGTGGATTTAGCATGTTGATGTAATGATCGGGCGCCCAGATGTAACTTGATTTCATCTTCCTCAATTTCACGAAACTATTACAGACCACCATAATTTGAATTTGGTTGGTTGACCAAAACTCACATTCAATAAAATCAATACTTCAACTTTGACCTTTCTTATAATCATACAAACCCACTTACATTATATTAATTAAACACCTTGAAATCAAAACTCCATTAATTCCCCCAATCTTCTTTGCACAGAACCATATATTTTGAAAAGTAAACTATTACTCCCTCCGTCACGGCCAAAGTGTCCCAACTTTCCTTTTTGGGTGTCCCATTTAAAATGTCCTAACCCAAAAAAAAAAAGTTTTTTATTACTTTTTTATTTGTGGGACTCACTTGTCATACTCACAATAAATATCCACTAACTATTTTCTACCTCACTTTCTCTTTCCTACATCACTTTTCATACTCACAACATTTAAACTTTTTCTCTTTCCTACATCACTTTCCTTAATTCCCGTGTATGAACCATTTTGGGACATCTGGACGGGGACGGGGACGGGGACGGAGGGAGTACAATTGAAGGTTTGACTTACCTCAAGCAAGAAACCCCACCAATCCTTTGAGCCATCTCGAACCTTGATCTTTCAATGCTTCCACTGCTCTGATGCTCGCTGCTACAATCCTAGCTTTGCTCTTTGGGAGGTAAGGTAGTTTTGTCATTTAGGATTATTATAAAAGGATCAGAGACTCTACGGGAGTTTTGATTTCAACTCAAGAATCCTAAAGTAAGTTTTGAAAAGTGGTGATTTTATTGATAAATTCCACACCATCTCAGAGACTTATTGATAAAAATCCCAAAAGAAGAAGGTGGTACTGAAATCGAGATTTAAGAAATAAAAGCTAAAATACAAAAGGGCCATTATTTCTAGCCTGCAATTATATACAATAATATTTGTCAATAAATTTAGTTGAAAGTAGTTGCAAGCCACTAAGCAACGCTACGCTTGATGTTATCAAACACAATCTTACGCTTGATGTTATCAAACACAATCTTACTCGGGAATTCCTTTTCGTTTTTCGGACTCTGGTTACGTAACAAGTAACAACCCACGGTTTTTGAAACAGCACGAAAACAACAATCAAATTGGTCCCTTTTACAATGAACTTGGTACATACAGGACAGAATCAGAGTAGTACCGGAAAAAATTCATTCCATCATTCGGTTTTGGGTGGGAAATGGTTCCCTCCGGTGGCAATCTTGTAGACGTAGAACAGTGTCATGATAGCGCTGCATAATAAACAATCAAAGAATTAGATGACGACGAAAATCATAGTTAAACATGATAGTAACATCACAAAAACATCTTGAAAACCAGATATGCGTTTAAAGGCAATGGAGGAGCTATAGAGCCATAGCCTGACTGACATATGACGAGGGTTTGCCAACACTTTGAACTGAAATCACTAACGACATTCCTAATCCTTGATGATCTTTCACACCTACCAACTCTTGTCATCTTGTGTGAACTCATCACACTTTTGTATTAAATCTTGTCGCTATCAAGCATGTGTAAGAAAACAAATAAGAATATCAGAAGATATAACAGCAGGAATCCCATTGTTCGACTGACTACGAAGGGCATGGATCTGAAGCCATGGACAAATGCTGTCATCAAGAATATCGGTCCTCGGCTCTAGGAGAAGAGATGGTGAAATGAAATAAAGATCCTTGAAATTAATGTGATTATCAAATATTTTCGCTTATCTGAATTTTCTGGGAGCGAATCTACTTTATTACTCATGTCTAGGAGGCCATGGCGTAAAGGAGAACGATCATCCTAAATGTCAAAATCACTGCAGTCGAGGATGAGCACTTGTGTCTCTTTCCCACCAAGCAAGCGTTAATAAATGATAATCACATACTAATAACTAGAATGACATCATGAGTTATTTGCATTCATGCATATGTATCCACAATGTTGGAAGAAAGATTCGCATATAACGATATATGCCAATTGTCAGGAATGACATTTGTTCATTTTCTGGGAAAATATGCATCTGTTGATGATCAAGCTACACGAAACGTAATGAAAAACTTTCCCATCATTTACTACCTCCGTCCCAAAATGATCTTCCCACTGTTTTTGTCATTAACACGAAGGTACTTTGAGCAATAATTTTAGATTGATTTAATCATCCCAATGAAAATTTAAAACTTGCTATCGATACACTTATACACTCTGATGCTAAGACTCTTTGGTTTACCCCGCCGTACCTGTGTCGGACACTCCAATTTTAGTGTTATTGACAAGTGTCCGGCGGGGTAAACCAGCGAGTCCAATCATCATAGATTATACATAAAAAAAGTAGGAAGATCATTGCGGGACGGAGGGAGTATTTGGTTTGTCTCTTGTCCTACAGTGAGAAAAAAAAAGATTCTACATCTCAGATTTCATTATCAAGATCACTGAATCAACTGAAATTTGGAATAAGTGAGTTTTCTCTGCTTGTTAGAACTAGGTACTTATTGAACAATGTGCCTCACCCCATCCTAATATGATTAAAGGTTTCTTTTCGTCATTTTGCATGCATATATGAGTACGGAACAGTGTCAAAAATGACACATGGAATTGCAAATCAAGCAGGGAACCTATATAATGCTCTGGGCTAGTGACTTTACCCTTGCGTACTTGTCCAACAAAAACCTCAATTAATTTGACATTCAAACCTTCCCAGAATCCACCCTGCCTTGCTTATCCTAATGGCTGACTGTACACCAGACAAGTATGATGGTACACTTTAATCACACCACCAAGGGACTTACTGGAAAGCTTATTTAATTACAAATCTCAATGAATTGTGACTAAGGTGAATACTATCAGATGTACAGAAGTTTCTCCTCAATCTTCACGTCATCCAAACAATTCTCCTCATCTTAACTCACCAACTGCTCTTAGCCAGTACAATTCTGGTTTTGGGTGCTAAGAACTAGAAATATATGACAAAGGATGTGCACCATGTCACATAGTAAATTAAGGTATTTTCATCTGGCTACTTGGGGTAAAAATAAAGCACAGATTAAGATATCTAATTACTAACTTATGCAGAGAGAGATGATCAGTACTTCATTCCACATACCTGATCCCAGCAACAATGCCAGCTGGCATGATCTTGGAAGTCTCAAAATAACGTTGTCCCATGACCCAGGTGAGTGTGGCTGCACAAGCTGTTTGAATGTATATTCATTACTCATTAGTGATATGACCAGTGTGTGAAAATTGAGAGTATATATTTCACTGAAGAACAATTTTTTAGGTATCTTGATTTCCGCTTGTGATTTTTCATTCATCAAGATATTTGACACTCACTGAATTTCAAGATTTATTGCCAGGATGGTTTTCTGAACAGTTTTTTTTTTATTAAGAATGACTTGATCTGTTAAAAGAGTGATGGAAAGGAATATCGGATGCTGTTTGAGCTAGAGCTCTTTGGCTGTTTTCTGAACAGTGTAGCTTTAGAAAGTTTTCGCATGTTATAGCTTAAATCAACTTTGCAACACTTTCAGAATACATACGCTAGAGGACTTACAGGAAATATCCGAGTCCGAAGTTAGTTGTAAAAATTGAAGTTCCAACTTCCAGGGATGCAGATGTTTGAGAGTGTCCTTTTGGGTCCACAACATGCACCTTATTGTGCATTTTTCTTTAATGAATTACTGCTAGCCGTCTTCGAATCCCAAATTCACAAACTATTTTATCACCCACAACCCAACTCAATCCCTCTCCACATGCACCCAAAAATACATATTCCCTCCGTCCCAAAAAGATGGTCGAATTTAGACTATCGTTGGTCAATTTAATTAAACTTTGACCAAACATTCATAAGAACATACATGTTCTTGTGAATTTATAATCGTTGTTACCTGATAATTGCTTAATATTTTTACAATGATTGAAACTTAGAATCTAAAACATTATGTTAACTTCTCAAAAGGAAATGGGAAAGAGAAATAATATTTTTTAAATGAAATGGTAATCAAACAATCCCATAACTTCTGAATTCAAAAATTCCCTGACAAAAATTATACTCCCTCCGTCCCAGACTCCCAGCTTAAAGTTTCACCAGTTACCCAAAAGGGCGTCCCGTTACAAGCTTCACATTTCCTAAAATGGAAAAGGTTTATTAATATTCTATTATACCCACTAACTTTTCTCTCTCACACATTTAAATTATGGGTCCCACGTGTCATATCCACTCTCTTCTTCCCCTCACAACCCTTCTCCCACTCCCATTAGTATATTGCTTTCTTAATTTGCGTGCTTCACCAAAATGGTGAAGCTTAACACGTGACGGAGGGAGTACATGAACTGGATCTAGAAAAACTAAAGTCAAAGAATTTTCAACATCGCCCATATTATAAGACTTCACAAAACATCAAATTCATCATTATATGCATAAACATGTGTGTGAAGGAGGCATACCAGTCTCGAGAATGAAGGCGAGATATGAATTTTTCTTCTTATGGAAAGCTTGAAGACTAAGATAACCAGCAAGGAAGAACAATATTCCAGTGCCCGCACCTCCAGCCAACGATGTTGTGCTCCCTCTCCGGGAATATCCAATGATCCCACCGATCACCATTATCATCCCATACGGAATCGTAAAGCAAAAATCGTGCATTTTAACCAATTGGGTTTTGTGTTAGAGATTGAGATTTCGACGAATTATGAAATTAGGGTTTGAGAGATCAAGAAGATACAGAGCATTTGGGGGGAGGGGGGAATTAGTGTGTGTTTTGGTGTGTGGCTGAATGTTTCAACTGTAATAGTGGGAAGGGAGTGGTTCAGTTGGTCAACGTTCCATTTTTTACCTACTCCAACCTTCTCCTATTTTATGTTTGGCCTAAATTAACAACCTCCCCCAAGGCCCCCACCCCTCACCCACCCACCCACCCTCCCCCCACACCACACCACACCATCTAGTCAATCCGTAAGTGTTGGTGAGTATGAAAAATAATGCAAAAGAGAAAAATGGGATAACGATTTTTTGTCGTGAATAAGACAATTGGGTTTCTGATGCTGTCATGCCAAAATGGTTGTACAGGACTGACCGGAGGGGGCAACGGTGTACGATCCAAATGAACGGTTCTCGGGTCCGATATAATGTGGAACCTACAAGACAAAACACCGTTAGGAGTGGGGGGGCATTTCCCCCCAAAACCCTCCGATGAGAACCATCAATCCGATTCATAACATTTCATATACAACATAATGCTTTATTTTCTAGAGAGAGAGAGAGAGAGAGAGAGAGAGAGAGAGAGCTTATAACTTAGAACATACCTTGCAAATGGAGGGGGGAGTATATATAGCCAAACAAGTGGGGAACATTATCATCTCAACTTTACACGTGCCACGCTGACAACGGAGGGATATCTAACAAAAGATTTCATTTAAATAAGGTCAAGGCCAGAAACTTGACAAGTGGCATGGTCCTCACCTGGAGATATAAGCATGCTGAGAGAACCAATATGCGACATGCGACAACGACATGTGACATGCGGCATACAACTTGAGACATGCGACATGCAACATTCAATATGCGAGAACCAAGCCATTGACGAGAACCAGGACCATAACCATAACTCTAAACATAACTTTGGCTAGAACCATAACCATAAGCATATTCGGACTAGAACAATCATACGATAACCAAACTTTGACGAGATCCTCGAGAAATAGGAGCCCATATAGACCATATTTGGATTTGGGCCGAATAAATATTTATGGGGCAAAATATTTTGTTATGGGCACATCATTATCATTGTATATTTTGAGTTAGTAACTTTTATATTTCAAAGCCCAAAAATAAAATTAGTACTACCTCCGTTCCACCTCAATTGATTCACTTTCCTTTTTGGGACGTCCCACCTCAATTGATTCATTCCTTAAATGGAAAGTTTTTCATATATTTATACCCTTATCATCTCCATATATTTAAAAAAAAAAAATCATTCATTATACCCTTATAAAATTAACATATTTACAAAAAAAACCAATCATTAACTTACTATTCCTCCCACTCATTCTTTCTCATATTAAATATTTTTAACTTTTACATTTTCTCTCCTATTCCCTACCACACATTTAACTTTTACATTCTCTCTCCTCTAATTTCTACCCACTTTATTCATTTTTCTTAAAAACCGTGAAATAAATCAAGGGACCAATTGAGCCGGGACGGAGGGAGTAATTTTTATACAGAAAATTTTGGGGGAAACCTGTTTCTCCACAAGTTATAAAAATTCTTGTTTTTAAATATATCAACTTGGTGTTTTAAAGCCTAAACTCACTGTTTTAAGGCCTAAACTCGCTATTTTATTTTCTAGCTTAAACTTACTGTTTTAATGCTTAAACTCACTATTTTATTTTCTAGGTATTTTAAGGTCTAAACTTAATATTTTAAGGTCTAAACTCGATATTTTTAAAAATGAAAAGTGGATTTTTTATAACTTACTGGAGGAGAAACAGATTTTTCCTACAACTTACTCATTTTTATATTGAAACGGAGAGAATATGCTATAGTTTGCCACTTTTCCTTGACAATAGTATTTCTTAGGAGGGTATACTCCCTCCGTTCCAGCCGAAGCTTCTCATTTTGCCATTTTGGGTGTCCCGTTAAAAGATTTCACTTTTCTTTTTTGGCAAAGAATCTTTACTACTTCCTCCACTCATTCTCTCACCTAATTCACTATTACATTCACAACACTTTTCAAATTTACTATTTTCTCCACTCATTCTCTCTCCTATTTTCAAATTACACTTACAACATTTTTTTCTTTTCACCTATTTTCTTAATTTGCGTGCAATGCCAAAAGTGGGAAGTTTACGTTGGGACGAAGGGAGTATATAGTAAGGAAAATTGTAGGTGTGGTGCTGAGGTCACTCATATAAATTTTTATGGATATGACTTTTCTCTTTTCTTTTTATTAATTTTCTAAATACATATGAAATAATCTGGCTTTGATTTTAGTGATCATGAAAATATAATTATTATTTTCATAAAATACTTAAATTTATTATTAATACTATTCTTCTAGTGCATCAGTAACAATTTTTAAAATTTAATAAAGATAATTAAGCTTTTGAACGGAAAATTTGCAGTGCATCGGTAACAATGGTTATAAAAAATTAGGCAAAACACAGGCCATTAGAGATAAATGAAGTAATGAACACAAATGGTTTTTATGGGGTTCACATAAAAAAAAAAAAAAACAAAAAACCTAGTACATCATAACCAAAATTGCTTCCACTAATTCAAGTCGGAAGTCAAATTACAAGAGAACAAGCCCAAGTTCAGATGGCTTTAATATCTGTTTTACTCTGTAGTTATACAGATAGTAATGGAGTTTACCATCACCAGGCCCAAACTTCAGCTCCTTCACGATGCTTCCGTTTTCCATTAAATCTAGCGCATTGAAAACGTCAAAATCCTTCTGCTTTGCCACTATAAGAGCATCATTCATCAGCTGAAGCAATGGAGTCTTGGTCGTAACATTGTAGTAAGAATAAGCTGCCCTCAAAATCGAGTGATTTGGGTGGCCAAGAATAGACGAGTTAAGTGTGTAGAAGCTACAAAAGTCAGTGATCTCATGAGTCTCAGGGCTCTCAACCACATAGCTGTCTATAACATCCTCCCTCGGAACAAGCCAATGTTCTACATCATTTTCATCAAAGTCAGGTGCAACAACAAATTGTTTAAGATAATTCCTAAGCAGTCGGGTAACTGAAGGAACATCACGCATCTCCATCTGTCTGAAACCTGGGGTGGCTGTTTCAGTGGGTACTTTATACAGCTTAATCGTACGGCTCATTGTCATTCTTGGAGCAAGCCTAGAGAATCCAACATCAATGAGTTTCTTTGGATTAAGAGATCTATGCCAATACTGACACGATGATATAGGTGTAGGAAGAACCACCCCAGCAGTATAAGCAGCTTGCCAGATATTCTCCAAGTGAACCCTTCTAGTTACCTCCTTGATCATGACCGGAGCTAATCTTTTTGATCTAAGCTTCTTATGAACACACAAGTAATTAACCTCAGCCATGATGACAACAGTATCCCGTACCCGTATTTTAGCAGGAATTCCAGTGATAAAAGCCACCAACTTTTTCGAACTTTTAACACGAACACCAATGTGCCAGCTTTTATAATAACCTGGAGGGTGAAGAGCCCAGTGAAGAAACTCTTTTGAATAGTTAAACCTAAACATGTTCTCATCATCCTCAACGTAATTGTTTGAGAGGAGATTATAAACCTCCGCACACATTTCAACCGACTCCATGTCACAGGTAATCCATTCATAAAGATTGGGAAGATTGTAGGGTTCTTGTTTTACTTCAGACAAAGGGGTTGGAGGTTCAATGGGGCCTTCTGGTAAGCTCGTATCAATGAGATCCTTAAACTGCCCGACAGGCTGTGTTTCCCAAAACTTGTGACGTTTCGCAAGAGAAAGTGATTCCTGAAGCTCTCGCGACAACGAATCAACAGAAGTTTCAGTCTGGTTCTCTGAGCTTGAGGCCTCATCGGATTTAGGGTTTTGATTGTCAGCCATTTGCAATCTACACTACACTAACAAAACAGACAATAATTTGAGACCAAAATCATGTAAGAGTGAATCTTCAACAAAAGCCCATTGAAGATTAATTTTAGCTATAGGAAACCCCATCTAAATCTACGAAAACTAGACCAAAATCAAAATTCAAAAAATTGATAAAAGCACAACATATGCAACGGTGGATTCAGAATAACTGAAATAAGGAAATGAAATTCATAAGAGATCGAACTTACAATCGGAGTCGACGATTAGGATGCTCACAGTGCGATCCAAAATAGATCGGTAACGCGAGGGTGTCGCCAGAAGTGCAGACGGACGGCCAATAGAAAGATGCCCTAACTCCTTCCCAAAGCGCCAAAGTTGGAACCAATAAGTGTATTTTACAGGCTTAAGATTTAGACAAAATCTCCCCCATTTAAAAGGATAATAAATTAAATTATTTATTCTTTATATTTTCATTTATACTCTTGCCAAAATATGGGGAAAAAACCTACTCCCTCCGTCCCATTGAAGTTTCACCTTTTGCTAAAACGGGTATTCCATTAAAAGATTCATTTTTTCTAAAATGGCAAAAAATCTTTACTATTTTATCAACTAATTCTCTCTCCTACTTTACTTTTATACTCACAACACCAATCAACTTTACTATTCTCTCCACTCATTTTCTCTCTTATTTTACTTTTATACTCACAACACTTTTTCCACTAATTTTTTTTTAAATTTGCGTGTCATGCTCAAAAGGGTAAAGTTATAAATGGGACGGAGGGAATAAATTTGTAAGAAATTAGAAAAATGTGTTTATTTATAGGTGTTTGTTTATAAGTGTCTTTTAAAATTGTTTGTTTTATTTTTTCTAATAGTAAGACGCGCTTTTTTTTTTCTAAAGGTTATGTACTCTTTTGAGATTTACATTACCAAAATACTCCCTCCGTCGCGCTAGTCCCGCTAGATGCTTCACACTTTTCTCATTTTATTGAGCGTCCCATTACAAATTTCACACTTTAAAACTTACCTAAAATGGAAAGGAATCTTTACTATTCCCTCCAGTCATTCTCTCTCATACATTATTTTAATACTCACAACACCATTATAATTTATTATTCCCTCCACTCATTCTCTCTCTTATTTTACTTTCACACTCACAACACTTTCAATATAATACTCCCTCCTTAATTTATGTGAGAATAGTAAATGTGAATTATTTATAGGGACGGAGGGAGTATATCAAAAGACATTGTAAGATTTATATTGCCAAAATACTCGGTATAAGAAAATATATCAAAAGTCAGTTTAATAGGGTTATAAATAATGGGCCGGTGCAGACTAGAGCTGTCAATTGGGACCGTCCCGCCATACAAATGGAATGAGATGGAATGAGATAGTATATTCTAAGCCCGTATAAAAGCAGGCCTATTCGGGACGTCCCATTTGGGACGCGAGACAAAGTGGGATGGGACGAAACATCCCGCATTTTTTTAATTTTTTTATCTATTTTTTCTATTTTTATTACCAGGTCAAGGCCCAAGAAAATCAAGAGTCCAAGACCATTACCAATTTACCATTAGGTCAAAGTCAAAAATAAAAAGGAAAAAAAAAAATGAAAAAACGTGACTTAGCACTCAGCGACCGATACTACTCCTTCAACAAACCTAAATCCCTAAATTTCCTTCTCGTTTAGGCGTTCTCTACTTATTTTTCATCTTCTGAGTTTCAACATTTTGGATGATTTTCATTTGTGGATAAATTTTGATAATTCCCTATTTGTAAATTGCATTTAATTAAATCAGTACTTAGTTAATTAAGTTTGATCATTAACAGTTTCTAGACTTCTTGTATTGTTATATGTTATGTAAGGAGTTGGATTTTGTTATAAACTTTTATCATGATCGTCTATGTGATCGCGTCTTGTTGTCCCGAGGCCCGAAGTGGGCTTGGGACGGGACGGGGAATATCAGGCCCGCGAAGAATACGGGACGTCCCGTCCCGTATAGAAGTGGGATACATAGTTTCGTCCCGTCTCGTCCCGTTATCCCGAATTGACGGCTCTACTGGAGACTACAGATATAGCAACATGAATCAGCCGACGTCAGCAAAATACATGGTGGTAAGACCATACCTTACCATGAAAATGGTGGCAGCATGCATTTGACAACAACTTGAAGGAAAACAGCTTGAACAGGAAAAGCAGGATGTTAAAAATCAAACATGAACGATGACAACTCCAAGATTAATCAATCCTCAAAAAAGCTTTGAATCATTAAACATGTGCTTAACCGAAACTAGGAGGTTCAAGAGGACCTGTATCCAGGAAGACACTCCCATTGCTGCCAGCCACAACATAACCATCTTTTGTTGTCATCGGAGCCGGAGGCAACCCACCCTTGAGCATTTAGAATTCCGATCCGTCATCACTGAAGAAAGTTAAGCTTCCTAATATAGCTTTTGCAAACAGCAGGTATCGGCTATCTGCTTCTTTCCATTTCAGCTCTACTGTTGCATGAAACAGGCAATTTGAAGCTACATGACTATAGTCTGTGCAAGCAATGGCAGTGGTAAACAAAACATTTTAAAAAAGGAATGGGGGCAATTGCCCCCATATGGCTCTTACTGGCTCCACCGGTGGAACGGAACCCACATCCCTAGATAGACACCCCAGGAGAACAGGAATTATTTTCAGAAATAGATAGCCAAAAAAGAGTCGTAAAGACACTGGCAGAAAACTTATAGGTATAGGAAAATAGATTACCAAGAAAGATTGACTCACCAATAATTACCAATATAGCTAAATGAAAGACAAACCTCAACAAATAGGTATAGGAAAATAGATTACCAAGAAGGCGAGGAACGTGGTTTGGATACGAATGGCAGCCCATTCTTTCCTAACCAGCATCAAGTATTTGGGTGGAGCTCTAACCACAGAAGCCATGACTGCAGAGAACGAAATTAAAACCCCATTTTAGCATTTCATCATTTTCACCATTCCACCACCAAGAAAACCTAATTCCAGTGGAAAGAATTCATGAAGTTGAAAATTTCCTACTCTCTCTCTCACACACACACACAAAGTGATACTTGAACGTAAAAACATTTTGTGCATATATGTGAAACAGAGAACGCGAATTGAAAATTCAAGAAGGAATCAAGATAGTAAGAGAAACTGACTGTGAAATTACCAGAAGTTACTATGGTTTTTGGCAATGAATCCTAAACTGACCAAAGAGGTTAACAAGACTTGATCAGATCAAACAGGTTCATCATTCATATGCCCCAGAAGGCATGAGTTGAATTCACCATCTTCCGTTCACCATGACAAAATCTTGCTCCAAGAAAGATAGATCTCAGCGAGTGTGCTGCGCTGCGCGTGCACGGCAACTCTTGAAATAGGTTAGTGAATAAGGGAAAATTTAGATTCACATATTGGATAAAACTGAAATTCATGCCCATTAAACAAATTGTACATAGTAAGACAGCTGAAAGAAGCTAAAAAATATATACATATAGACTCAAAATCTGAACAATCATTGGAACATCTCATATAAGTTGACCTGCCTACCTCATTTTCTTCTAAGCCTTTTGAGATTCTTCATCTGAAAATAATGCGGGGCGATCTCCGCCAGCCATTCTGGTTTTATCTCCGTTATTTCCCGCATATACTCTGTGGTAGTCTGAAACAATTCATTATAAATCACAAACTCTGGAACACTCCCTATGTCAGCTAAACCTGACTTGGGGTGCAATCGAACAAGTTGTGGGTTTTTTATTGTTTCGTAATGGTGAGGATTCTTGATCCTTGCTGCATTAAGAAAAAACCCAGATGTCACAGCCTTCTTTATTGCTTCATGATCGTCAAGGTTTGAGTTGAGTTTGACTTCAACTCGCTCCAAAAGTCCCTCCAACTGATCTCTTATATCTCTGGCCCGCTTCATTGTTTTAACTTGAACAAAATTTTCATAACACCAGTGACTCGAGTAATTGGATTCCTTCCATGCATTGTAGACATTGAGCATGCCAATGTGGTCACCAACTTGATCAGCGTAGAAATTCATACGTGCATTCTCAGCATGGAGTTTTTTCTCATTTGGGCAGTAAAAGATTGAACTACCAGTAGAGAGCATTGCAGCAATAGTTAAGATCTCAACTGAGCACTTGTACTTTTCAGAGGCCACAATCATCTTAGACAGCTTAGGATCAAGAGGGAACTCCGCCATTCTTCTACCCAGTTTGGTTAACTCGCCTGAATCATTCAGTGCACCAAGAGCAATGAGCAGTTCCAAAGCATTCAATATAGCTTCAGAAGGAGGTGAGTCCATAAAGTCAAAATGGACCAAGTCATCAACTCCAAGGGTCTTTAGAGTAAGTACTATATTCCCGAGGTTGGTCCTTTGCATCTCGGGAATTACGTGTTCTTCCAAGTTATCAAAATTGTCCTTCGGGTACAATCTGTAGCACCTTCCAGGACCTGTTCGTCCGGATCGACCCGCCCTTTGCTTTGCTGATGCCTTTGAGATAGGGGAGACCAGTAGCGATTCCATCCCGTTCCTCGGGTTAAAAGAATTAATCTTGCAAAATCCTGTATCAATCACATACTTGACTCCATCGATTGTCACTGATGTTTCAGCTATATTTGTGGCCAACACAACTTTTCGTGCGCCTTCAGGGGTAGCTTCAAATACTTTTGCCTGAAGTTCACTTGGCAGATTTGCATAGATAGAACAAATTATCATCTCTGAAACTCTTTTTCCTAGTCTTCGTATTTTATCTTTAAGCATCTCCGCAGCAGTCTCAATTTCCTCCTGACCGGAGAAGAAAATCAAAATATCACCAACCGGTTCATTAACATGTATATTTAGGGCAGTAAAAATAGCTGAATCTATGTAATTGGGCACCGGAGCTTTTGCATGGTAAATATCAACAGGGAACCGCCTCCCAGGAACATGGAAAATTAGTGCCCCATCAAAAAACTTGCTGAACTTTTCTGCATCAAGGGTGGCACTAGAAATAATCAGCTTAAAATCGGGACGCAATCTAGCAACGTCCTTGAGTAAGCTAAAGAGAATATCAGTGGCTATAGTCCTCTCGTGGGCCTCATCAAGAATAACAGCACTGTAACTTGAGAGATCAGGTTCCCCAAATAATTCCCTTAAAAGCATTCCATCAGTAAGATATTTCACAACTGTCTTATCTGACGTGCAATCTTCGAATCGGATTGAATAGCCTACCTCACGTCCAAGTTTGACCCCCATTTCTCTGGCCACTCGGGCAGCAACAGACATAGCAGCAACTCTCCTTGGTTGTGTGCACCCAATTATCCCTCTTTTCGTGAAGCCAGACTCGTGAAGATACTGAGGTATCTGAGTAGTCTTCCCTGAGCCAGTTTCTCCAACAACAATAAGAATTTGATGTTCACGAACAAGTTGGAGTAACTTTTCTCGATATTGAAAAACAGGCAAAGCCTCTCTATCTCTTTGAATCTTCTCAAATTCCAATTTTTTCAAAAAAGTTCGGTCAAGTAACTTCTTGTCAGATTCATCACCATTCGTAATTCCAGCCTTTTCAAAGTCAAAGTGGTCATCAAACACCAACTGATAATCATCAGACTTTCTCTTTGCATCGCTTGACCCGAACATCAACTTTGCTTTTCTGCTTTGAGAATCCTCCCATGACTCCTGTTCTTCAAACAAAGTCCTTTTATCACCAGTAGCAGCAGCATCCTCATATCCCGTCAAACCTGCTGCAAATCTTCTCCCTTGATTAACACTCCCTTCATTATCATAAGCCTCCGGAATTCTGTACTCTCCCAAATCCTTACATGTGTCTTTAGACCATCTTTCAAATAGCTGGTAAACCTCTTTCTTGTACTTTAGATGACGATTTTCAGTTTCACCCAATTTCACACCCTTGTAAAAGTTAAGCTCATGTTCTGAATCATCCCTAAACTCCTCTAACTTCTTTGTCTCCCTCTTCTTTAAATACTCGAACCTTGAAAATTCTCGTAACTTCTCAATATTCTCGTGCTGTGACTGCTGTCCCAAGTCATCAGACTTGTTAATACCATCTTTCCTACTTTCCTCTTCACCCCTTTAGAGCCAAGTAGTTTTCTTGTTGCAACAGTATCACGGAGGCGAATCTTTCTATCCAACTCATCCCTCTCTCGGCGATCACGTATCCTTTCTTCATCGGAATTCGAGCCGTCAGTATCAGCATCAGTCCCACTAGAAGACCTTCTGATTTGCCGCTCATCAGCCCGTATAGCCTCCCTGTCTTCATCTTCTTGATCATCCCTCTTTCTCTTTCTAAATTGCTTTTTCTTAAAGGTACAGTTGTCAACAACGGCAGGAGCACACTCAATATCATCACGTTGCTTTCTTACCAATGGTTCTGCCTCTAGCTCTTCAATCCGACAAGGGTTCAATCTCTGAGAAGCTCTACTTTCAACTCTGAAGAAAATCTCTTGAGCAAACTCCAATATTTGTCTGGAAGACAATTCAGAACAACATTCACCAAGGTTTGCCGCGATATCCCCAGGTGATGAAGATTGCTTCACCAATGCAAAAACGTATTGAACAATTACAGGGTTTGAGTACCCAATAAATTCAAACAACCTATCTGAAATCCAATTTTTCAAATCAGAATCCATACCACAAACGTAAATGTGAAAATAAAATATTAACAGTGAATAATCAAAGGGTTGAAGAAAAACGTATATGAATCAGAAGAAGAAGAAAAAACTGGAATAAAAAGAAGAAGATTACCAAAAAAATTTGTAAGCAAACGTTGGAACGGAAGCGATCCAAAGGTTCAAAATTGATTAATATGAGCCGGCCGGTGATTCAATTTATAGGTATGGATCTCCCAGGCACAGCTTCTTCTTCTTCTTCTTCCTTTACCTAGTCCAACTAAGAGAATGAATTTACGTAATCCCCAAGTTTGTGGAGCAACTTCCTTTTCCTAGTCCAACTAAGACAATGAATTTACGTAATCCCCAAGAAATTTAAATTAGTACAACTTTAAATTTAATAGTACAACTTTATACATAAATATAGTTAATTATCTAATATCACACCCATAAATAAAAAATAAAAAATATAAAGCATTTTATTTCAACATATACTTACTCCTTTTTTCTCACTAATAAGAAGTTACACTCTTTACATATTTTTACATATTTGGGTGTATCAATAAAAATTTACTTTTTTAAAATAAAAATATTTTAATAGTTTTTTATTCAGCGGAGTACACATACATACTACAACAATTATTCAATTACATTTAATCCTTATTTAATCCTTATGTCCAAAATAAAAGTTTAATTCCCGTATTTAAAATAAAATTTACTCCCTCCGTCCCAGGTGAGTGTGGACCAAAAATTTTGGTACACAAATTAAGAAAAAGTAAGAGAGATAAATAGTGGAATGAGGTGTTTGTGAGTATGAAAAATTAAATAGGAGAGAGAATGAGTGGGAGGAATAGTAAGTTGATTGGTGTTGTGAGTGTAAAAGTAAAGTAGGAGAGAGAATGAGTGGGTGGAATAGTAAGAATTCTTTGCCATTTTTGGCAATCCACACTCACGTTGGACGGATCAAAAGGGAAATTAATTCACACTCACCGGGACAGAAGGAGTATTTTTTAGTGAGACGATAGTAGTTGTACCATTGTAGTTAAAAAAAAAAACAGGGGCAGTGGCCCCACTATGCAATTTGAAAATTGTCATTTTGCCCCACTATGCAATTTGAAAATTGTCATTTTTGAATGTTTCACTTAAAATTACAAAATCTCAACGTGAAAAGTTTTTTATACTCATTATAATTATAATGAAATTCATTTTTCATACTCACAACAACTATCCACATTATTCCATTATTCCCTACCATACTTTCTCACTCATATTCCATTACTTACACTCACCTTAATATTATATACGTGAAAGACTATTTTTTTGCAATTTCAAATGGGACGGGAGTATAGGACATGTGTCTTTTGGGGTGTTATCAACAAGGTATGTTTTATATGGGACCTGCCTACACATGTAATATCTAAAGAAAAGGAACTGCAAGGGCAAGTAAAAAAGCAACAACTTGCATCACATTGAGACTAGGGCAGAGGCCAACCCAGCAAGCACAGAGGCAAAAGAACACATAATGCAAAAAGCTCAACACAAAAGTGGATCAAATTTAGTCAGCAAAGCTTCCCAACAAACTCAACCTTCTACAAATAACACGAGAAACAACATAGAAAACAAAAACTTAAAAACATAAAAAGAAACCACCCACAATCTTCTTAGTACCGTCACCGCCACACCCTTATACTACAACCAGTTATAGTAACTGGAACAGAAACCAGATTCGACTCATATGGTCCACACCCCATTCATTAGTCCTTCATCAGGTGGCTAGCACTTCATCACTGAAAATAAACAACAAGATAGTTAGTACACGGGACAAATATTTGACCAAGACTGGTTTTATACTTGTGCTTCAAGTTACAAGGCCTAACTTATACCCCTAGGAGGGTCTTAAAAAATCAAATTGCTCCCTCTGTCCTAATGAATGTCCCATTTTCGAGAAATCCCAAAATGAACTGTCTTTTTTGTAATTTTTACAAATTTACTCACCGTTCATTTTATACCTGCAAAACTAAATGTTTCCATAGTGGATAACAAGAATAATTTGCATACCTGCCATTTGATTTTTAAAAAAGTCAACATTTCCATAATGTCCCCTAAATGAAATTTGGACATTCATTTAGGGACGGAGGGAGTACAACATAACCGGCAGGCCTAAATGTATGACTTACAGATGGCATCATACCTGCTGTGGCTGTTGGTAACCGGCATATCCAGGGTAGCCTCCATAGTACGCATTTGGGTCTTGAGGAGGGGGCGCATATCCGTATGCCTCATATCCTTGCTGTCCATACCCATAATAAGTACCACCATACTGTGCCTGATCAGGTTGAGTCTGAAAAAAAAAATACAAAAAAATCATTTCAGATATTTTTCATCACATGCACAAAAGTAAAAAACATGACAGCATGGTGAATGATAATAACCTGTTTGCTAGAAGGGCTACGTCCCCAGGAAAGTCGTATATTTTGTCCTCCTAATGGAGTACCATTTAGAAGAGCTAAAGCCTGCTCTGCATTCGCTCTAGAAAACAACACACACAAAAATAAAATAAAAAGATGACGAAGTCTCAAAAACAAAAATCAGGCGAAATTGGGCTAGATTAGTACTTCCATCCAAAAATAAATGTTGCATTTGACTTGCCAACGTTTTTTTAAGAAAGGTGCTTTACTAGCTTGTACATTGCTTGTACAATAATAAAATTGTACTAAGTCTCTTTCCTTATATAGAAACACGACATTTATTTCGGGACAGAACAAAAAGGAAACTGCGACATTTATTTTGGGATGGGGGGAAGCTTACCTGTCAGCAAATTGAACAAAGCCACAGCGTTTACCCACAGGTATTTTCACATGAACCAGTTCACCAAATTGACCAAACGTTTGTCTGAGCGCATCATCTGAAACGTTAGGGTCAAGAGCGCCAACGAATATCTGCAGCCATGTGTGTCAATGGTCACTTCCACAAATGGT
Organism: Adenophora triphylla var. japonica; assembly: GCA_022495995.1. NCBI lineage: Eukaryota > Viridiplantae > Streptophyta > Magnoliopsida > Asterales > Campanulaceae > Adenophora > Adenophora triphylla. The sequence continues at coordinate 63,175 of JAFEMH010006458.1, forward strand.
ATATTTAGCTACAGCATAAAGAAGAAAAGTACCCACAGTTGTATTGGTTGGATCACTCTCGCCCTGACTTCCCTGAGCATTCTGATAAGGAGCTGCATATGTAAAACAGAGTTTAAGCCAGATAGAAAACGGGGAAGAGTGCGATTGTCAGGAACAAATTCTCTTATTTCACTTCTGCAATATGAGCAAAAAAGCAGAAATACTGATACCTTATCATCCCCCACACATACTGCAATAACAGGGTATAATCAACCATCTATAAATGGTTAGTGTTAGCCTCAATCATAATTAGTTAACCTAGCATTTTAATTCACATATAAACACCATATTTTAATTCACATATAAACACCATAGAAGCAACAAAGATAAGGTGTCAACAATAGACAGCGTAAGTCCAATGACATCCACTAAAACGCCTACAATTAGACGCAGACCAATGCTGGAGAGAAAGTGATATATCTGAGGAAGCTCATTATCAATTAGACGCAAACCAATGCCAGAGAGAAAGAATATATCTAAGGAAGCTCATTATCAGATACAATTTACGATAGACGTCCAAATAAAGTATTCCTTGCCCAGCACGTCTTTGTTTTTTGTTACCGAAATAACAATCCAAATAAAATTATTACAGCACGTTACAGCCTTCAAGATCATATCTAAATGCATCATTGTGCACTCAAGGACTGGATTAATAGCAGAAGTTAAGCAGATTAGAAAGAATCACATTGTATGTAGCGGAAACTCCATAAGAACTCAAGTATTTTACTATTTGTTAACCAAACAGTCCAGAATAACCGAAAAAATTAGAAAAAAATAAATAAATCTCAAGAAACAAACTGGAAGGCTGAAACACGGATGGGGCAGGAAAAAAAAGTATGAACAGTTTATTGCCACCAATGTATACAAAGCGGAAGACAATATACGCGGAAATGAATCAAAGGTACTTCGATTTTACATAAACCGAATAATAAAAAAGGAAATGTAACCTTGGTAAAATAAAAATATTTGCTCAAGACTGGTAAAAAAAAAAATATGTACGGAACTGGAAACCAAATGACTGTAGCAAACCAATGCCACGAAAATGTACAAAGGAAAGAAGTTCATGACATAAACAAAACAACTGACCTAACGGAGGCCACGTACTAAAAGTGGAATCATTTCGGCTGAAATCAGTTCCAGGCCCCCGAAAACGAGAGCCCCTCTGTGTCCTGCTTTGATACAACACGAGTTTTTATAAGTTTTTGCAAGTTTTAACATAATTAAAAGTTCCCAAGTTCACAAACGTAAGCACGCGATCGAAATGACTATATAAACTCCTCTATATCTTCAAGTGATAACTGAAAACGTATTCAATTCTTCCAACTTGCAATAGTAAACAAAACTACTTAGAAAAGCTTAACCCCCGCTCAATGATATCTCAATCTTGATGTACAGAACAAGCGACGATACATATCAACAAAAAGTAAACAGAAAAGCATATCAACAATCAAGTTAGTTCTTAATGCATCGCCAAGGATCAAGCAATCATCACTATAAACTCACATACCTTTTTGAAGACCTCCACCAAAACCTACAGCCTTCTTTGTAGCAGCTGGACCAATCCGCATTGGCCTACTTGAGCATAAGACACCATTCATTTCAGACATAGCACGTATCTGCTCACCCTCATCTCCAAACTTGACAAAGCCATAACCTTTGGCTCGTCCTGTAGTCCGGTCAGTGACAACTTTAGCACCCTTGACGGATGAATAGACATTTTTGAACGTTTCTTGTAGCATATAATCTGTAACTTCAGCAGCCAAATCTCCAACAAATATCGTATAATCGGGGGTATCATCCATTTTCCTCTCACCAGCTCCAAGAGTAGCCCAGTTAAGCCTAAAGTTCTGTTCTGTGCTTGGCATCTGTGTCCCATTGTATGTCTGTAAAACAGTTCCTGCTCCTGCACGACTTTTAAACTCGATAAAACCATAACCCTCGGGTTGTCCGGTGTACTTGTTTCTGATAACTTTCACTGAGGCAACCTAAAGCATGTTAAAAAGTACCGTGAGAATGAAATTCAGTTTTGAAATTGTCCAAAAAAAGCGGACAAACTTCTAACAGCCAGTCAGCATGTAACAGTGATAGAAAAAAAGGAGAGCACTAAAAACAATGCTTTGTCTTGGCTCACCGGATAAGTGCTTAAATATAACACCATAAAGAGCAAACTCAAACACCATGGAGAACAAACTTGGGCCAAATTACAGTGAGTAAGTGAACATGTTAACAATAGATAGATACAATGAGAAAAATAAAATACATAGACACACCCGTACGCATATAAATGTGTTGAACTGTTATAAATTTGTCCAACAGATTGACTGCTAGAGTATTTATTTACCTAGTGAGGAAGACAAGCAATAAAACCTATAATTACATGAACAGTGTACATGACATTCTGTTATTCCACCAGAGCAAATGCCAAGTACAAAAGTAAAAACTGATCAAAGCAAGTAAAACTAATCATCTAACACATTCAAAAAAGCTTGCATTTGTCGCCATAATAATAAAGGCTAATCGAAATGAGTGTGACATAAATAGGCGCTACTCAATACGTATGCACAATTAAAGTGCGTTTGTATGACATTATACCTCTCCAGTGTGATAGAAACAATTGGTAATATAAGTTTCATCCATCCAATGCTGCAAGTCACCGATCCAAAGCGACCGAACTTCATCAGTACTAGTCGGAGCAGCGCCATACTGCAGTGCCTGTGGCTGCATCATCTGAGGTTGAGGTTGATGCTGAAGCGGTGGCACCTGCGCCTGTGGTTGCTGCTGAGCCCATAGATGTGCAGGCTGTGGTTGTTGTGGAGGTGGTTGTTGGTACTGCTGATGAGGCATCATCCACTGTTGCGGTGGCGCCGGTTGCTGATACTGTTGTGGCTGCTGTTGCATCTGAGCCATTGGCGGTGGGGCCATACCGTTGACTGCTGGATTCATCATTTTCGGTGATACGAAAAAAAAAAAAACTAAATCGAAAGTCCTAGATAGATTAGGAATAGATTTGGGGGTATGTTTTAGCGATAAGAACCCTAGAAGAGGAGAGATAAAGGAGATCGGAGAGACCCTTAAATCCCGTTAGGGTTAAGATTGTGAGGGTGGGAGGGGGAAGATATTTTGCAGGTGTGAGGTGGGCTTTATATGGAGGGGAAAATGAATTGGGCCTTTTAAGGCCCCGTTTGTTTACCGGAAAATGGGAGGAAAACGTTTTTCCCATTTTTCGGTGTTTGGTAATTCTCCGGAAAACGTTTTTTTCATTTTTTTCGAAACATGTTTGTTTTTCGGAAAACGTTTTCCCCATTTTCCGGTGTTTGGTAGTTTTCCGAAAAATGGAGAAAATGGGTTTCGGAAAACATTTTCCGCCGTTTCTAAGGAAAACGTTTTCCGAATTTTTCCTAAGGAAGTTGTTTTCCGAAAAATGGTGTAAAAAAAGTGGATGAATAATATTTTAATAATAATAATAATAATAATAATAATAATAAAATAATAATAATAATAATAAAAATAAAAAATAATAAAAAAATAATAATAATAATAAAATAATAATAAAATAATAATAATAAAAAATAATAATAATAATAAAATAATAATAATAATAATAATAATAATAAAAAATAATAATAATAATAAAATACTAATAATAATAATAAAAATAAAATAATAATAAAATAATAATAATAATAAAAATAAAATAATAATAATAATAATAATAATAAAATAATAAAAATAAAATCATAATAAAATAATAATAAAATAATAATAAAATAATAATAATAATAATAATAATAATAAAATAATAATAAAATAATAATAAAATAATAGTAATAATAATAATAAAATGATAATAAAATAATAATAAAATAATAATAATAATAATAATAATAATAAAATAATAATAAAATAATAATAAAATAATAGTAATAATAATAATAAAATAATAGTAATAATAATAATAATAATAATAATTTTCCAAAAAACATCTTCATTTTCCGGAAAACGTTTTCCCCATTTTCCCCATTTTTCTAAGGAAGTTGTTTTCCAGGAAAACATCTTTCTCATTTTTCGGAAAACGTTTTCCACATTTTCGGAAAACGTTTTCCACATTTTCGGAAAACATTTTCCAGAAAATCATTTTCCGAAAGTTATTTTCCCCGAAACAAACGGAGCCTAAGTGTACCAAAGTCCAATCAAGATTATTTATCAAACAAATAAAAAAATGGAAATTTATTAATCAGTTTCACAAAAATGCTAACAGAAAAATCGAGTTTAGTTTTAGCGAGAAAAAGTGTAAACTCGCTATTGTCAATATCGAGTTTCATCGATCTTGATCATTTTTGCAAATATCTTTTTTCAAAGTTTGTCATTTAGGGAAATAATTTAAAAAAAAAAAAGAATTAGATGAGAAAAAAACGTCTCTCATCCCTTTATAATTTCAATTGACTTTTGATCAATACAAGGAAATTTTGACTAAATATTAATATTAATTTAATTTTTCTAATAAAATTCTAACAATTGTAATTGATAAATAAATTATGAGTTAAGGATCCAAGGACCCAACTTCCAAATCAATAACCCATTTTAACCTATTTGAGATGAAAATCCCAAATAAACCCACAGCTAACAGAGGGAGACGGATGTTAACACAAGCTAATCATGCAGATCGCTGCCCGGAGAGATAAGAACAAATGGCATTTCATCAAGTTTGCAACAACATTTCAACGTGGTGCAGCAAAAACCTCGAGAAATTTTTATTTCTAGGGTTTATACTTGATTGATTCCGAGATTCAAAATATCAATTCCGGCCAAAATCGAACCTAATTTCACGTGAGTGAAGTCATCGGCGAAAACATTGAAGCTCGACTCTGATAACCTCCGTTTTAGAGTTGCGTAATTCCGATTTTTTAAGATATTTTTTAATTTTTTTTTTAATTGAAACTCGTATTTGACCTTGTTCATCAATTGTTAGAAGATGTTGTTGCTGAATTAGGTTATAAATTTTTTTTAACAATTTTTGGAATAAAAAAATTATTTCATTACCCATTCAAACCTAAATTGAATTTTGACCTTGTTCATCAATTGTGAGAAAGGGCCTTTATCAGGTCTTATAGACAGTGGTATAGGACCTGCCATTGTGTGAAAAATTTTGTTTTGAGACACTTGATTTATTGTTTTTTGTGAATAACAATGTGGCAAATGATATGGGACCTGGCAACATCATATATACAGATATAAGGTCTTTAATTGGTCCTATAGCAACTGGTATAGGACCTGTCAACATCAAATACACAGATATAAGCCCTTTGAATGGTCCTATAGCAACTGGTATAGGACCTGACAACATCAAATACACAGCTAAAAGAACTTTAAATGGTCCTATAACAAGTGCTATAGGACTTGGCAACATCATATACAAAGCTTTAAGACCTTTTAATGGTCCTATAGCAAGTGATATAGGACCTGCTCTATTATGCATTTCATTGTATGTCCACTTGTTTTTGCCTATGATTTTATAAAGGGGATGTACTAGTTTGCACTAAATTATATAAAATCATGTATAAAGGGGATGTACTAATTTGCATTTCATTGATGACATTGTTGATATGGAATCAACAATGTCATCAAACAATTTGTGGATGATGAAACAATTTTTATATTGTTTCCAATTCACTCATCAAGGAATGATCGTGGTGTCGGGACAAATGATCATTGGACATTGCTAGTGCTTGACACAGAAAATGGGAAGTATAAATTTTACAACTCCATGAAGAGGACAAAAGGAAAAGACCACTACGCAACACACGGCAGACTAATGGTAATATTTTATATATGACCTGTAATATGTTGTGTATATCATGTTACAAGGTTCTATACCAACTGCTATAGGACCTTTCAAAGGCTTTATAGATTTGTATATGATGGTGCCAGGTCCTATACCAACTGCTATAGGACCATTCAAATTTCTTTTTTTAATTGTATGAAGTCTGATACCTAGTGTTTGTTTTCACATATAATAATTGATTCCTTTCTTTCAATTTCAGTTTGATCATGTCAGGGCACTGCACAAACGACTAGAGGAGACTCAAAAGTACGTGGCAAATTTCATAGATTTTAAACGCGGAGACATTCCACAACAGCGATATGATAGTTTGGATTGTGGAATAATCGTCCTAATGGAAGCAGAGGAGATGTTTGATGAAGGAGTAATTAGCAAGACATATGAAGACGATGCTGTCTCGACGTATAGGGGGAAAACGATACATGACATTTTAGCAAGTCCACATTGTCCTCATCATTCATAAATTAAACATCTTAGTTTCTTTTTGGATGAAATGATAAAAATTGGTTGTTGTTGAACAGTTTACTTGTATATTTGTTAAATGTTAGTTAAATATATTCCAAATATTTTTAAGGTCTCATAGTGGGTTTTTTGTTTGTGGTAGACGAAAAAGTAGAGGTCTTTTACTTGTTGGCATAGAAAAAATCAATTAACCAAAATTCTGAAATTAAAAGTTCTGATTGATTTGTTTACCTGGAAACATAATATACACAGCTATAAGACCTTTGAATGGTCATATAGCAAATGGTATAAGACCTTTCAAAGGCATTATTGCTTTGTATATGATGTTGGGAGGTCTTATACCAATTACTATAGGACCAATTAAAGGGCTAATAGCTATGTATATGATGTTGGCAGGTCCTATACCAATTAGTATAGGACCAATTAAAGGGCTAATAGCTATGTATATGAAGTTGGCAGGTCCTATACCAATTGCTATAGGACCAATTAAAGGACTTATAGAGTTGTGTATGATATTGGCATGTCCTATATCAATTACTATAGGACCAATTAGAGGCCTGTTACTACAGGAATAAGCCTGTTACAGTTCCTTCATACGTTGGTATAAAAAAAACAATTTGACACTGAGTGAATGAAGTTAATCGAATTCACAACATTTGACAATTTGTTACCACACCATTACTTTCACCAGAAATTTCTATATTACATCACTCTACAACACTTCCAACTTTTACATAGGCAAGCTGTTTAACATATAATAATGACCAGCATTAGGGTTCATAATACACAAGCTAATCATGCAGATCGCTGCCCGGAGAGATAAGAACAAATGGCATTTCATCAAGTTTGCAACAACATTTCAACGTGGTGCAGCAAAAACCTCAAGATATTTTTATTTCTAGGGTTTATACTGGATTGATTCCGAGATTCAAAAACCCAATTTTGGGAATAGGTTAAGAAGAGTGTTGTAATTTTGATAAAGAACGATCCACCCAAAATTGAAATTGACAAATTTATGCGTTCCGTGAAGGGACTCAAATCAACAAGACGGAAGACGGAAGTTAACGGCGTGTTAACTTAATTTTGGCCGTTCCATGTTATAATGGGGTTTAAAGTGATTTTAATTTTGAATAACAAAGGAGTCAGTCTTTTTTTATTTGGGCTGGGTTTTGATGGGATAGGATCTGGCGTTGTGGTTAAAAAGGAATTTTTCCATAAATTATTAATAAAAGTGAATTTTAACTAAACACGAATGTCACGCAATTAATAAGTAGTAGGCTTAAACCAGGTGAATTTTATTTGCAAGGCACGAATTTTGCAAGGCACATGGAAATGACGAAAATACCCATTTATATATAATTTATTTTTTTTCACTTCTCTCATTCCCTCCAACCGTTCAAGCTTCTCTTCTCTCTCTCGTACACAACGACGCTTCTCTTCTCTCTCTCGTAAACGAACGAACGAACGATGGTGAGAATGAAGATTCCTGCAGTTAAGTCCGGCGCTTCCGCCGCTGCCATGGCCGCCGAAACATCGTCTACCACAGTGCCCGTAAAGAAGGTAATCCCTCCCTCTCGTTTTCGATTTTCTTGAGTTTAGGTAAAAGAGAGTATTATTATTATTCAAAAATTAGTTTGATTAATTGGGTTTTAAAATGAGATGTTATGAACTGGGTTTGAATATGTTGTTTATAGATTTCCATTGATGAACTGGTTTTGAAATTGTTGTGCGAAATATGTTTCTGGACTTTGAATGTTTCGTATAATTTTACACGAACTGGTTCCAAGCATTTCGCAAAAAATTACACGAACTGGTTCCAAAATTTTCGTGTATAGGCACACGAAATACAATGGAACAATGTTTAGGTTGTTTCGTATGCCTATACACGAAATTGTTCTTAGCATTTCATGTATAATTACACGAAATCTAAAGGAAAATTTCTCCTATGGATTTCGTGTGAATATACACGAAATGTTGAGAAACATTTCGTATAATTTTACACGAAATGAACTGGAACTGGAACTGGAACTTTAACTGTGACTAATTTATTGTCTCTTATTTGAATTTTTTGTAGGGACGTCAACCTATGACCGCTTCCAATAGAAAAAGAAAGGCCGAGACGGCAGTTAAGAAAGATAAACGCACCAAAAAAATGATAAAAATGATGAGCCTGAGACTGTGATTGAGCTGGAGCACATTGAGAGTGAGCATACAGATGATGAGGCGGCCTCTGCTGGTCACGAGGAAGTTGCTGAGTCATCTTCATCTTCTGATTCTGATGCTGCTGAGTCATCTTCTGACTCTGATGGGGGTGAGGAGGAGGAGGAGGAGGAGGTGGAGGAGGAGGCGGCGGTGGAGGAGGAGGCGGAGGCGGAGACACATGATGTTAGACCATTGAGGCAGGGGAGGAGGAGGGGTCAGGATGTGGCTAGAGGGCAGGGACAGAGGAGGAGGCAGGGTGCGGGTGCGGGTGCGTGTCGCGCCCCGAACCAGAGACCTACTTGGCCCCACATTCGGAACACGCTCACATTAACTAAATTTTTAAAAAATTTTACCATGACCCTTTTATAACTTTTCATTTTGAAAACCTGTAAATAAACAAAACTCTAAATAACAAACTATTCGACTTATAAACATTCACAACCACACACTAAATTAATTTACAAACCACAGACTAAGTTATTTTACAAACCAAGGAACCTAGTTCCCACTTCTTAGATAATTTTACAAGCATTACAATTCCAAAATATGTACAACAACAAGTTTAGGTTACTACCCAAGGTTTACATTTACATAATGTAACCAACTACCATACCTTGAACAAAATAAACCCAACTCTTCGACCTCACGTGCTCAATGTGGTCTAGTCCCAGGTTCTCCTCTATCTAAGAAAGCAATAAAAGAACGGGGTGAGAAAAATCTCAGTAAGCTATTATGTATGCAACAATATGATCTGCATTCACAATAAGAGAGCATATAACAACAATTCACAATATATAGACATGTATATCACTTTCTTAACCACATAAAGAAAGGTATACATATAAACACATAAGTGAAATACTGTAACACTGATAAGGATCGAGCCAAGGTTTAATCCTCAAAAGGATATCACAATCCGAGCGGCATCATCCGTGAAGAGACGGTTCCGAACCCATAATAGTAACAATCGACGGGACTATGACACAAAGTCATATCCGAAATAGTGCAACTAGACTACTTCTTGAGCTAGTTCACTACTCCCAAACCATGGCCTATGGCTGGGCAAACAGGGAACCAGAGTACGGACTATAACAGACTCGGCTCGGTGCCATTATAGTCCCGTAACACTGCCCAATTCAAGCACCATCTGGACTTGAATCAAAAGCACAGTACTAAATACTTGCTTATACTTTCCGATGATTCCAAAGTAGGGAATCATACCCATATAACATATCACAATGATATAATTGATAACAAGTATCAAACAATAGCACAAAGGCTAAATAATCCTTGAATCATATCACTTAGGATTCCAAAGTAGGGAACCCTAATTAAGCACATCATAAGATGGTAACAATCATCAAAAGTGCAACATATAATGCATACACTTTTATAATACATTCAAGGATATAACACCACCACCAACTATGTATATGAATACACGTAAGATGAAATATATATCCAATCATCCCTACCTACTCAATATACAATATTCAGTAACTTCCATACGAGCTCAACTCAATTTACCAAATTGGATTCAATATGGTGAAGGTACAATTCGAGGTGGTGAGGCATTTTACAAAAAATATTTAATGTACTGCCACTACTCCATTTTGACCAACTAAGATATCATTGTGAAGCTAAAAGGTTCTACTTTAATCTAAGTTAAAGAGTGTTCAAGTTGGTTCTTGTTTGAATAGGTTTCCAAGTCATTAAAGTTGAAGCAACATTTTCAGTTCAGGGCACGACTCGTGCCTTTTCCCTCCATCTACTCAGAACGACTGGCCCCATGGTTCACGACTCGTGGTCACGAGTGACCAAGATGGCACGACTCGTGCCTCGAGTCACGACTCGTGCCACGAGTAAAATCAGACACCAGAAACCAGAACAGCAGCAGTAACAAGAAATAACCCATTTGTACCCCTTTTACTCTGTTTCCCAGCATTCCAAAATAGGGCCAAAGGTAACAAAATCAGTACCAACACTTCTAACTCATATCCTAAACCATTCTAACATTATCCCCATCCATTTAGAACCAATTTACAACTCATTGATCCATGCAATCATTTTTTTCAAAACAAGAACACCATTTAAACCTTGCACCATTACTCTTTCATTCCAAGTCTCTCATTTCCACCCAAATCAGTTCCAACTTTTACAAAAACTCTTTTTAAAATCAATTCTCATGATTTTAACCACTCAAAATCTTTTCCTTAAACCAATTATCAAATAACATCATTATGTGAACAATTATTTGACATAAAACATAATAACTTACCTAAATGATGAAACATGAAATATTTAATTGAGTAGCTTGAAATGATCCCCTCTCCACCAGGAACCCAAATCCACAATTTGTTTTGAAAACAAGGAAGTATTGAAGTGGCTAGAATTATTTGAAAAGGAAGGTTAGGGTTTGATACTTCTTCTCCATGGAAATGGCTTGTAAGAAGGAGAAAGAACAATCCTGATCTTTAGTTGTCAATTAATTTTCCATGGAATAATAATAATAATTCCTCTAAAGCCCTTTGAATCCTAGGAAATAAAACTAACTTCTTACTATCTTCTTTTTACCCCAAAGCACCTTAACCAAATATAATTAATTTATTAAAGTCTCACTTATATATATATATAAAAAATCCTTTTATACTTATAATTTATTCCTTTTAGCCCCTTTATAAATAGATTAAATTCAGTTTCATCCTAACTTCACATAAGTTAGCTAAACATAACTGAACACGTAATTTAACATATAGCATAAAAGACATAAAATGAAATACCACCACCCGAACCCCACGTGCTCGACAAGTGATTAGATAGTGCCTACTATCGGGTCGTGACAGTGCGGGTGAGGAGGAGCCACCATCATGGCAGATTGTGAGCGACCCAGGTGGCGGCCCTGAGGTTTGTGATTTGTTATACGGTTCGGTCATCACCGAGCCCGAGAGATTTGGGGCAACCCCACTAGCCAGTCGGTGGTGAAGTTCCATACCAGACAGCAGCATCTTGATATGTAAGCTATTTGTTTACAAAAATAAACTTTGACGAAACATTGGTTTTAATGTAATCATTATTGTGCAATTCTAATAATTGTTATTGATAAATCTTTAAACAGGTTCTCGCGTGATAGACTGGTCGAGGATGATCGAGCATGGTTGGCTGCGATCGATGCTACTGTATCCATCACCTGCATGATACCACCATTCGCCGGACTAGCTCGGCGGCTGGCGACGGCATTTGTGGAACGGTGGTCTCACGAGACTAACACGTTTCACATGCGAGTGGGGAGATGACGATTACGATGCATGACGTCACTCATATTCTATGTATATTGTTGTTATATTTTTCATTTTCAATATGTAGAGCTTTGGTTATTGCATTTGACATATTCTTCATTTACAATTTATAGGTGTCGAGGTTTGTATGGGTTTTCTGTTAGGACGGCGGATCCGAGCGACCTACGCCGGATACTGAACATGTCGGATGACCGGCGTGCATCCACTTATCTCTGTTCCTCTTGGGTTGCACGCTGTTTGTGGACAAGAGTCGGGATAAGATGCTGCGGCTTATCTTTCCCTGTGCGTGGATCTTCGAGATTTGGGCGCCTCGCCCAGGGATCAGTTTGCTTTGGCGTACATCTATCGCGAGTTGGGGAAGGTGTCCCGGATCCGAATGCGCTCGGATGGGAGGCTGTTCGACTCTCCTAGAGGTAATATTTAATATTTATTTAATACTCCTTTTTTTCCCTAAACATATGTCTTTTTTGACATATTTCTAAAATACTTTTCGAGCTGGATATACGAGTACTTCCGGACTTCCGGCGACTTTTGAGCCGGATTGGCGGGAGGGGCAGCCGAGCCCGGAGATGGTCACTTGGCCCGATAGAGCTGGCAGGGAGATGGAGCATCTGCTCGAGTTTCGGTGCACCCTAGACAGGATGCCTGTTGAGAGGGTGAGCTTTTTATATTTAAATTGTTATACTCCCTCCGTCCCATTGAAAGTATTACTGTTCATGTTTGCTAACAAAGTGAGTTATAGGTATGTTGGACGCCTTATGGTACCGGGGTGGATGCGCTTTACCGGTTTCATGCTTGAGAGGTGTTATACGCTTCTTAGACATCACCGAGGCGTATATGCACTGACCGGGTGACCGAGCGGTTCGCGATCCAGCGAGAGGATCCCTAGGATGTCCCCCTTGCCTATCTTGACGGGCATTTTGATGGCCGGTCGGAAGGGGTACAAGAAGGTGTATGGCGATCGTGATGATGTTTGGGACGAGTGGATGGAGTACAACATGGAGGCTTACGATCCGGTTCGTCGTTTGGGGCCATCGGTGACTACATCTCCTCAGGTGACTCCGGACTATATGGAGTGGTTTCGAGCTAGGAGTCATGTTCGGATTAGTAATCCGATACATGAGCCGCAGTGACATTCCACATCATCATGGTCATCCGAGCCACTACCCGCGATCGAGATAGGCTACTTCCATTGCTCACGAATGGCCACTACTGATGACGTCGAGCTACCATTGCGCGGAGTGCGAGAGGTTAGGAGATCACCTTTAGTGTCTATCGGTTTAGGATGAGTTTGGGATGATTTGTGGATTATGTACACTATTTTTGGATTATATATTTTGATGTATTTTTGGATTATATTTTTTGATGTATGGATTATGTACAGTGTATGGATTATATATTTTGATGTATTTTTTGTGAATTTATTTTCACAACTGCTTTCCATATGTTGTCCTTGGTGTATTTTTGTGAATTTTTTTTCAATGTATTTTTTACTACATTACGTACATACGATGCATTCAGACTTCATTTCGTGTGGTTATACACGAAATGATTTCTATAATTTCGTGTATTTTCATACGAACTACATGTTAATATTTCGTATAAAACTACACGAAAAGTGATATATAATTTTAAGCCTATATTTCGTGTGGTTATACACGAAATAAAGTCTAAACTTTCGTGTATATTTACACGAAAGTTGATTTATAATTTTATGATTATATTTCGTGTGATTATACACGAAAGGATGTCTATAGTTTCGGGTATTTTTATACGAAACATATGCAAATATTTGTAACTCAATTTCCATTTGGATATTGAGGAAACTCATGTAGATGAAAAATACTTTAAATGTCATCTAGAATCTAGAAAAAAATAAAAAATAAATAAACGAGGTAGCTGTATACCATTTTTCACAAGATCGGGACACATAAAACCCTAAAAACCCTAAATAATGGCAAATATTTGTAACTCAATTTCCATTTGGATTTTTAGGAAACTCATGTAGATGAAAAACACTTTAAATGTCATCTAGAATCTAGAAAAAAAATTAAAAAAAAATAAACGAGGTAGCCGTATACCATTTTTCACAAGATCGGGACACATAAAACCCTAAAAACCCTAAATAATGGAAAATATTTGTAACTCAATTTCCATTTGGATTTTGAGGAAACTCATGTAGATGAAAAACACTTTAAATGTCATCTAGAATCTAGAAAAAAATAAACGAGGTAGCCGTATACCATTTTTCACAAGATCGGGACACATAAAACCCTAAAAATCCTAAATAATGGAAAATATTTGTAACGCCCCGAGCCCGAAGACCGGGTCGGAACGCTATCAGATTTGACGGACTATCCCCACAAACCACCACAAGTCTTTTCAGCACGTGTTGTCCTCACTTACATCTTCCAGAGAAACTTCCAGTGGGTCACCCATCCCAGAATTTCCCCAGGTCAAGCGCTTAACCTTGGAGTTCTTATAGGATGAGCTTCCGAAAAGAAGATGCGTCTTGGTGATACATGAGTGGCACTAATCAAATCATATCAAACATATCGTGCACACACATTTTTGGGGCGCCACAATCTCCCCACAGGATCCTTGCCGTCCTGAGGCCTACTTGGAAACCCTGGGCGGTGTGGATCCAAGAGGGGCTCGTGCATTCAAGAGGTGACTCCCACGACTTCGCGGTGTGCACTTTGTTCCGCACAAAGACTTTGCTCCACACTTCCGGCGGGTCCCGCTCGATACCATTTATGTAACGCCCGAGCCCGAAAGGCCGGGTCGGAACGCTATCAGATTTGACGGACTATCCCCACAAACCACCACAAGTCTTTTCAGCACGTGTTGTCCTCACTTACATGCTCACTGAGAAACTTCCCAGTGGGTCACCCATCCAGAATTTCCCCAGGTCAAGCACGCTTAACCTTGGAGTTCTTATAGGATGAGCTTCCGAAAAGAAGATGCATCTTGGTGATATGAGTAGCACTAATCAAATGATATCAAACATATCAGGCACACACATTTTTGGGGGCGCCACAATATTTGTAACTCAATTTCCATTTGAATTTTGAGGAAACTCATTTAGATGAAAAACACTTTAAATGTCATCTAGAATCTAGAAAAAAATTAAAAAAAAAAACGAGGTAGCCGTATACCATTTTTCACAAGATCGGGACACAAAACCCTAAAAACCCTAAATAATGGAAAATATTTGTAACTCAATTTCCATTTGGATTTTGAGGAAACTCATGTAGATGAAAAACACTTTAAATGCCATCTAGAATCTATAAAAACATTAAAAAAAAATAAACGAGGTAGCCGTATACCATTTTTCACAAGATCGGGACACATAAAACCCTAAAAACCCTAAATAATGGCAAATATTTGTAACTCAATTTCCATTTGGATTTTGAGGAAACTCATGTAGATGAAAAACACTTTAAATGTCATCTAGAATCTAGAAAAATTAAAAAAATAAACGAGGTAGCCGTATACCATTTTTCACAAGATCGGGACACATAAAACCCTAAAAACCCTAAATAATGGAAAATATTTGTAACTCAATTTCCATTTGGATTTGAGGAAACTCATGTATATGAAAAACACTTTAAATGTCATCTAGAATCTATAAAAAAATTAAAAAAAAAATAAACGAGGTAGCCGTATACCATTTTTCACAAGATCGGGACACATAAAACCCTAAAAACCCTAAATAATGGAAAATATTTGTAACTCAATTTCCATTTGGATTTTGAGGAAACACATGTAGATGAAAAACACTTTAAATGTCATCTGGAATCTAGAAAAAAATTAAAAAAAAATAAACGAGGTAGCCGTATACCATTTTTCACAAGATCGGGACACATAAAACCCTAAAAACCCTAAATAATGGAAAATATTTGTAACTCAATTTCCATTTGGATTTTGAGGAAACTCATGTAGATGAAAAACACTTTAAATGTCATCTAGAATCTAGAAAAAAATTAAAAAAAAAATAAACGAGGTAGCCGTATACCATTTTTCACAAGATCGGGACACATAAAACCCTAAAAACCCTAAATAATGGCAAATATTTGTAACTCAATTTCCATTTTGATTTTGAGGAAACTCATGCAGATGAAAAACACTTTAAATGTCATCTAGAATCTAGAAAAAAAATAAAAAAAAATAAACGAGTTAGCCGTATACCATTTTTCACAAGATCGGGACACATAAAACCCTAAAAACCCTAAATAATGGCAAATATTTGTAACTCAATTTCCATTTGGATTTTGAGGAAACTCATGTAGATGAAAAACACTTTAAATGTCATCTAAAATCTAGAAAAAAATTAAAAAAAAAATAAACGAGGTAGCCGTATACCATTTTTCACAAGATCGGGACACATAAAACCCTAAAAACCCTAAATAATGGAAAATATTTGTAACTCAATTTCCATTTGGATTTTGAGGAAACTCATGTAGATGAAAAACACTTTAAATGTCATCTAGAATCTAGAAAAAAATTAAAAAAATAAACGAGGTAGCCGTATACCATTTTTCACAAGATCGGGACACATAAAACTCTAAAAACCCTAAATAATGGCAAATATTTGTAACTCAATTTCCATTTGGATTTTGAGGAAACCCATGTAGATGAAAAACACTTTAAATGTCATCTAGAATCTAGAAAAAAATTAAAAAAAAAATAAACGAGGTAGCCGTATACCATTTTTCACAAGATCGGGACACATAAAACCCTAAAAACCCTAAATAATGGAAAATATTTGTAACTCAATTTCCATTTGGATTTTGAGGAAACTCAAGTAGATGAAAAACACTTTAAATGTCATCTAGAATCTAGAAAAAAATTAAAAAAAAATAAACGAGGTAGCCGTATACCATTTTTCACAAGATCGGGACACATAAAACCCTAAAAACCCAAAATAATGGCAAATATTTGTAACTCAATTTCCATTTGGATTTTGAGGAAACTCATGTAGATGAAAAACACTTTAAATGTCATCTAGAATTTAGAAAAAAATTAAAAAAAAATAAACGAGGTATCCGTATACCATTTTTCACAAGATCGGGACACATAAAACCCTAAAAACCCTAAATAATGGAAAATATTTGTAACTCAATTTCCATTTGGATTTTGAGGAAACTCATGTAGATGAAAAACACTTTAAATGTCATCTATAATCTAGAAAAAAATTAAAAAAAAATAAACGAGGTAGCCGTATACCATTTTTCACAAGATCGGGACACATAAAACCCTAAAAACCCAAAATAATGGCAAATATTTGTAACTCAATTTCCATTTGGATTTTGAGGAAACTCATGTAGATGAAAAACCCTTTAAATGTCATCTAGAATCTAGAAAAAAATAAAAAAAAAAATAAACGAGGTAGCCGTATACCATTTTTCACAAGATCGGGACACAATCATATTATGGATTCCTCACATTGTTACGATGATATTAACCTTGATGATATAGAATTTATCTTTGAAGAAGAAGACGAAAGGGCACCAAATCAAGATTCTCCACAACCTTCATCACCTTCTCCGCATCAAAATCAAAATCCAAGCTCCAATGAAGTAAGTTCATATGCTACTATCTTATCACTACAAAAAAATTGAGATTTTGCTACGAATAAATTTGTAGCAAAATGTTAAGATTTCGTAGCTAAAGAGTATTGGCGACGAACCTGTTTTCGTCGCAATTTCGTCGCCTATGCAACGTCGCTAAAGGGTATTGGCGACGAAATAATATTCGTAGTCGTAGGTATATTTTTTAGCTGCGAAAAATAAATTTCGTCGCCAAATAGTTTCTGCGACAAAATATAAAATCATCGCTAAAGGGCATTTTTCGTAGCCAAATGAATTTTTTTAGCGACGAATTAATTCGTCCCAAATTATCCGATCTTGTACTATAAAATATTTTCGTCACCGAATGTTACTGTCTTACTATGAAACATTGTCATAGCTATAAATACATTCTTCTACTACAAAATATTTTCGTCACCGAATGTTACTGTCTTGCTATGAAACATTTTCATAGCTATAAATACATTCTTCTACTACAAAATATTTTCGTCGCCGAATGTTACTGTCTTGCTATGAAACATTTTCATAGCGTAGCCATCTTTTTTACTACGAAATATTGTGTTGCAAAATGTGATTTAATCTAATTACTGCTCCAAGAAAAAATAATATACATGTGAAAATATTATATTTATCAAAATACTACACGTTATCAAAATATAATTAATTATCATTAAAATTGTCGGTACATCCCCAAATAACGAAGGCAAAAAAATACGTGTCTCTAATATCTCAGTTGAAGCGACAAAAACATATCTTCACTATCTCAAATCTTCATTATCTGAATGTAGTTGAAGCGACAAAAATATATCTTCACTATCTCAAATCTTCACTATTTCAATGTCCAACTATATAAATTTTCTTTCCATAAGTAATTACGTAATAGCTCTAGCCAAATGACTGTACAGAATAATAATGATAAACTGCAATATTAAAAAATAGATAATAAGTTATTAAAATTCCATGGAGGTGATCACAATGAGCAATAACATTCACGCTATATGACATATAAAACTTACAATATTTTGCTGCGTAGAATTCGTTCAACGTACCCACTAAGATTCACCTGCACCTATATGATACACAAAAAGAGAAAAAATTGAGTATATAGTTCTTCACGTTTAGGCGAGCGTGATAATTCATATCTGAAATGTCTATTTGTTCTTCAAAAGTAGCAATCAACAACCTAGAGTGATAAAAATTTGGAACTTTTCAAGAGAAAACATAAATGTGTCATGTGCTTTCACTTGTAGATGCCACTGCGGGTGCTGGACAGGGCTCAGACGAGTAAACACTAAATGCGAAAATGATATGACAATGACTGATTCACAAGTAAACACTAATGGGCCGTTTGGTAGCTCTTCTTAGGCTGGATAGGATTATTAATCCAATAAGTTTGGTATTTGGTACATTAAATGCAATCAATGTATTATTTCTAACAACCTGGATAGTAATCTCTTATCCCCTCTTATCACCTCTTATCCCCTCTTATCCCCTTCTTATTAATCCCAAAAAAAGGGGTGGTACTATTAATCCCCTGATTAATAATCCCCTCACTATTAATACAGGCTAATTATATCGGCCTACCAAACGAGCCCTAAATTCGAAAATGATATGACAATGACTGATTCACAGTGAGTAAACAGTCAAGGTGTATCAGTTAACTAATGTGCATGACAGAAAATTTAAGCTTCACACAAGCTGGAAATGAGGGGATAAAACATACCCTTATAGATGCCTTGTGAACCAAATTTGTCTCTTGCAATGTCTTCGCAACCTGTTAAACAGGATCATTTAGATGCCCTGATGTAGTTCAGAATAGACAAGAGAGTTGATGAATTCTATAAGATAACAACTAGTCAAGGTTGATGAAATTTTGGTTTCAGATGTTCAAACTAAATGCTCAAGGACACTTTCTGCAATATGGTTTTCCACAATAACATATGCTTATAATCTGAACAACACAGAGATACTCTAACATCATTAAAATGTGCAATAAGCATCTGTAGCGCAGTCATCTAATAAAAGATATACAGTGAACTTCAAAATGATCTCTAATTAAACTAGAGCATATGAAACAACCAAAGAGGACTCATAAATAAAGAGGTTAACTTACTGACCGTTAGTTGAAGAAACATTCACCAGTTTAACTACCATCTCTTCTAATTGTTTAATCTTGACACCTTGAGATTTTAACTACTCTTGTAGAATTATAAGCAAGGGACATCCGGTCAGTCTCCTCATTTTTGTCTTCTTTTTTTTCATCAGAGCCGGATGATTCTTCGCCCATCTCCATATCTGCTTCGTTGCTTTGTGTCTGAAGTGATTCGATCACACTCATCAATTCTCTATTAACCTGTCAACAAAGAATAAGTCAGCAATTGCTAGAGCATTCTCTGTCTACTAAAGAAAGTACTCCCTCCGTCCCAAAATGAATGACCATTTGGAATTTAAGGTTAATTTGAGGGAGTAACAAGTAGAATAGTGTCAAGAAAATCATGTTTCTTTCTATGGGCATGTATCCGCCACCAGTCTTACAATCCAAAATAGATGATAGAATAATTAGCGAAAAAATTCCCAACTACATGTACATAAAACACATCAGCTACGTTCAAGATTTTAGTGATCCGAGAGCTGGTAACCGGTTCTTACAGGAAAGTATGTTGCACTAGAGATATACAGCCATACCTGTGGATTCTGAAGATATTCAGAAATGTCATTAGGGCATGATGGACATTTCATTATGTTCTTCTGTGCTCTCAATGTCCGTCTACCTTCACATGTCCTCTCCGTCACAAAAGTTTGACCAGCAAAGGCACCCTCCAAACGGGTCTTGCAGAAGTTATGAGCACACGGAGTAGTAAGAGGCAGAACCATAACCTTGTGGCAGACAAGGCAGCTGAATTCTGCAGGAATATGTTGTTTCTGTTATCACCTTTCTAACATAACATATACTCCGTACAAATATTAAGTAGTCAGTCAAATTAGCTGGTAGAATCATATATCTGATGATGGAACAAGCTACTATACATGGACATGCATTTTTAAAGGTTGAATTTCAAAAGGATCATACCTTTCAAAAGCCTCTCGCTTTACAGACATCATGGTAGTTCTATGTTTAACTCTCTTTATACTAGTTCCATCTATACTGGCTTTTCATAGTCTCCGTGTTTTGGTGGAGGTAACTTCCACATCCAGCAGCCTTTGCCTTCCTGGTTGAGAAAACTTGGAAATATTTTAGTAGTACACATCTTATCAAAATACCTATGAGTATCAGCGATGCATAGATTAAAATGACATGTAAGCAAATTGCATCAACTCACATCATAATCCCAAGATGGAGTCCCTTTCCTCTCTGTAATATCAGTTGCCGCCTTCAACTCCTTAATGACAGGCAAAGGCCTTAGTTGATCACCACGATCATCACTGCATAATCGTACGCAAAAGAATGAATTCATATCCATGCATAAATCAAACAAATCTAGGGTAATGTAAATACAACTAAAGTAGCATCATAAATATAATTATGGCAGCAATGACAAACCTGGTCCCATGGAGCAGGATCATTATCACAACGAACAAAAAGATATCGGCATACCTTGAATCCCTAAATGAAGATAGACTGTCAGTTGTCAGTTTAGCAACAAAACCCTGAGATTTTCTGATCGAAAATCAGTTATCAAAATATAGAGGTAACTCGGTATCTTACTTGAATCCCAGGTTTGCGCCAATATTTCTCTATCCTGTAAATCCCATCATATCTTACTCCTTTTTCCGGTGCATAAGAAGAGCGCTTCTCCTTGTGGGACCTGCTCACCAAAAAAATCAAATGGTCTATTTAACACTAAAACAAACAACAAAATTATTTTTGCTGTGATGAAATAGAGAGAAAGCTAGATAACATTGGCAAGTAAATTTTCCATTCTATTTTTGCTTGAAAGTGAACCAGGGTACCATAACGACCGTAAGAACAACGTAGGTCTATAGGTTGCTTCTCTTTATTACCAGCACTGTTATACTATTACACATGCACCCATTAATATTATGAAGGAGAGCTGAGGAATATAAGAAAAAGGGAACATAATGCAACTATATCACAAGCACAATGGATGATAATGTAGTTTTTGCCTTTTCAATTATCAACTTGAGGGACTATAGTACAAATATGTAAATCAAACTCCATATTTAAAGCCTATACACAGTTCTCATTATCTATACTTAAATCATTACAATGCTCTTTCCTATAGTAGTAAGCATGAGATGCTGAAATCTGCTCCAAGCAAAGTAAAACAATATCTATCTCCACACTGAACTACTAATTAATGTACTCATAATACATATTTGAAGTTAAAAAGGACCTGTTGATAATAGTTGTTAAATAATATAAGTATACAACAATCACTTTACAGCACAGCTATATTAATAATGAAAAACTCAGTCACCAAGTGGCGGAGTTATAAGGCGATGGAGCTTGATCCTCATCTTTTTTTTTTTTTTGATAGGAAAACAGAATTGTATTAATAAGAAGAATAATACAATCAGATGAAACATACCTCACAACTCGTACCGGATAACCTTTTCGACAACTGTGTGGTACATGTCTGTCAAATATACATTTCTACTGTTACTTCAATGCAGGGAATATTGAACCAAGTGAAGCAGAGTCGATGATTAAGCTTGTTGAAAATGTTTTCTTTGAGGGTCCCAAGCTCTATTCCCATCTCAGCATTTGACAAATAGAGTTGTGAAGCTCGAAAGTGGAATTAACTACCTTTATACTAAAGAAGGCTTGAATCCGAGAGATGAGAATTCAGCCCTGGTTCACTATATTCAGGTGTGTATCTATCGCATAAAGGAACAAAAATGAAAGGAATGATTGTGGACATTGATATGAATTTCTGAATTAGGTAATTGAATTGTAACAAACCAAGTAGAATATTCGATACAAGATCATGGGGCTGGGGGTGGAACAAACTCTCGACAGGAAACAACTAAAACAAAAAAGAAACAAAATTAGTCGTCAATATCTCCAATGTTGCAGGTTCCATTGGGCTTTGGGTCCAAACTACTTAATTATTTTCTTTCTTGTGCATCAGGAAGCCTTGGTATCAAAGAGCAATGGAGATGACAACTGTATGGAAAGCCTTTTCAAAGTCCACAGAAATCCTAATTCCAAATATGAAAACCATTCCGAAATCTACAAATAACTCACTAACAAATCCCAATAGACCACAAAAGTTTAGAAAATCGTGAAAACAAACAGAAAATTTGAAATTGAAGATAGAATTGAGATTTGTCATAATACCCGTTGAATTGAGAGCGTACCTGGGAATTAGGTTGCCGCCGGCGGTTGCTGCTGCTGAAGTGGGTTGCGGCCGGTTGAGAGCGTACGTCTTTGTCTACTCTCAATACGTCCGGATCGTCTCTCTCAATCGCCTCAATCGTCGCGCCTCAATCGCCGTTGTTACCTCTGTTGCCGCAGTTAAAGGTGAGCGATTTAGAGAATCAGGAAGGAAATGGAATACTCCCTCCGTCCCACGTTAGTTGAGACTTCTTTCCCTTTTTGGGCCGTCCAACGTTAGTTGAGACTGTCCAAAATGGCAAAGGAATCTTCACTATTTACCTCACTCATTCTCTCTCCTATTTCACTTTTACACTCACAACATTCTCTCTCCTAACTATTCCTCCCACTCATTCTCTCTCCTATTTAATTCTTCATACTCACAACATTTTCTTTCACTTTTTCTCTCACTTACTTTTTCTTAATTGGTGTGCCCAAAAAGTTAGTCTCAACTAACGTGGGACGGAGGGAGTAGGTTTTAAATTGAGGGAGCTAATTGCACCTTCTATATTTGATAAGTTAACCCCATGTATTGATTAAAGAGATTGTAATATATGCATTATGAAATGTACTTAAATTTTAGGAGTGATTTTAGCATAATGTTATGAGTGATTTTAAGGGTGATTTTGACTATGAAATAATTTCATAGCAAATGATTTATATTTTTGTAGCCAAATCTTATTTACAATTTTGACTATTTCGGGAAATTTGTGCGCCAAAATATTTGCCTCATTTAACGACAAATATTTTTGTTTTGTTTTCATAGTTTAGCATTTGGCGACAAAATTAATATTGTCGCAAAAACATAGAGATTTGTCTACGAATAAATAATTCATCGCTAATGCAAATCTTTTAACTATAAAATATTTTTGTAGCTAAAAAATTTGTAGCTAAATCCTTATTTTCTTGTAGTGTATCTTTGTCATATGTGGATTCTATTGGCAATGTTCCATATACACATTGGAATAAAAATGCAATCTTGAAATACACATTCGAATAAAAATCCAATCTTGAAATTTTTGCTTGATTAGTAATTTATGCAACTATAATTTCCAGGGTCAATATCCGGATTTGAGTGATCAATTCACGACATCACAATTATTTGTAAATAGAGATGAACTTCTAAAACACGTACGGAGTATTGCGGCCCTTCAAAATATAACACTTGTTATACAAGATTCGAGAAAGACTAGTGGGAATATCCAAGGCTACGCAAAGATTATATGTCATTTTGGTGGCAAGTATAGGCCTGGCAAATCTAAAAATCAGAGGCTAACTAGCAGCAAGAGGATTGGGTGCAAGTTTGAACTTCGGGCCAAAGATATGGGTGCTGGGTTATGGGGTTATGTTGTCAAGCATGGTTCTCATAATCATGACTTTCCAACGTATCCGAAAGGTCATCCGCTCGGGAAATTGTCACAAGATGAGTATAAGGAGGTGTGTACCGCAAGTCAATTGTCCATGCGTCCGAATAACATTCTCACAATGTTAAAGAAGAAGGATAAGAAGAATGTGAGTACTCAGACACACGTCCATAATGCCATCGTGAAGTTCAAAGCAAGGGAACGAGAAGGGAGATCACCGCTGCAACAATTCATGAAATTACTCGACGATAAGCAATATATTGTATTCACGAGGAAAGCCAAGGACAGTGACATCATCGGCGACGTATTCTTCTCTCACCCACTAGCATCGCATATGCTCAACTGCTTTCCATACGTAGTCCAAGGTAAATTTTTGTGAATTTTTTTTCAATGTGTTTTTTACTCTGTTCTGTACATACAGTCTGTTCAGACTTCATTTCGTGTGGTTATACACGAAATTATGCTTACAAGTTCGTGTATTTTTATACGAAACATATGTTCATATTTCGTATAAAACTACACGAAAAGTGATATATAATTTTAAGACTATATTTCGTGTGTTTATACACGAAATGGTATCATTTATGTCGTGTAAAAATACACGATATAAAATGTACAATTTCGTATATAAGTACACGAAATGTAATTCTGTGACTGTTGTCTGACTCTGTTTCTCTTTAAAATCCTACTAGGTGATTGCACTTACAACACCAACTGCTATGGACTGCCATTCCTACATATTTTGGGATTTACTTCCACGGGGAAGAATTTCACAATTGCATATGCGTTTCTCCAAAATGAGAAGACCGATAATTTTGCATGGGCACTCAAGAATTTGCGTAGTCTTTTTCATCCTCCCAACATGCCAACAGTTTTCTTCACCGATCGAGACTTGGCTTTCATTAATGCTTTGTCAAGCGAGAATTTCCCGAGACCGCACATCATTTGTGTCGAAGGCATATAGAAGTCAATGTTCGAAAGAGGGCGTTGGCTCATACTGGGAACCCGGAATTCGCAAAAGCATTCATGAATAAATTCAATGCAAAGAACATCACCGCTACTTCCGGAGAATGGAACACCGTTGGCAACGGTTTTCTAAACGTTTTCTTTGCTTATCCCGCTTTATTGAGCTATCTCCGCGATACATGGATTACTCCATACTCTCAAAATATTCTCATCCATGCATACGGATACGTTGCTACACTTCGGAACCCACACCACGAACGTATCTGAGAGTGAGCATAGCAGGTTGAAGCATGCGTTGGGAAGTACTTCTTCTACTTTTGACACAATTTTCAAAGTTGCTCACGAGATCATGGAAATTCAAATAATAAAAATCAAAGCTAGCATGGAGATGGCAAAGAGCAGAATTCCAGTTGATATGAAGACTTGTAATCTGTATCACGACATATTGGGGCGAGTGTCAAATGTAGCCTTGGACATCATCAAAAAAGAGCGGTCTCGTAGTGGGGATAATGTCATGGATCCCTCAGAATGTGGGTGTTATGTTAGGCGAACACATGGACTTCCATGCAGTCACGAGATTGCACGCATACGCAGCTCTGGGGACGGATTGGGTTGTCTTCGATTCATGCTTTTGGAAGAAGTTGGACATTGAGCCGAGTACACGTCCAACTAGGTCTTCGATCAATGAAAATTCTTTTGTAGGTGTGTGGAACGAAGTACGTAACACACTGAACCGATCAAGAGAAAGTTATTCCAAACGATAAATGAAGAGCTACATCCACAAACCAGAGATGCTTCTGAGCCACCTCATATTTCAAAGGCAAATAAACCCCGGACCGCCAGTTCGAGAATACTTTCAGATTGGGAGCATACAGACAGATATTTTGGAGTCCCCACTACACCACCCTCCACTGGCAGGTCTAGATCTACATTCATTGCATCAACCCAATCGAGTATGATGTCGTGGGACTCAAACTCTTTGAAGTCCACGCCCAATCCGAAAGTAGCTTCAAACACTACACCATCTAGCCCTACTACTCCTACGTCTCTTCCACCACTAGCTTCTTCAACTCGTGGGAGAGGACGAGGTCGGGGACGAGGACGGGGACGGGGGCGGAGTCGGTCGTGGAAAGGGAAATGGACAAGTCAAAGTCACTAGTCTACATACTTCTGGGTATACTATGTCATTAATGCCTTTCATGGTCCCATTTATTGAAGGCATCACAGATGTGAGGGTGATGGACATTGTGGCTATAGAGCCGTAGGCTGCAGATATACGGAGATGAGGACATGTGGCCTCAAGTCCGCACGGTGTTGCCTTGAGCCGCATAGTCGACGCGAGCTTTATCAGAGAGTTATATCTTGGACTAGTATGGACGAGCTCTACAGTCGCATTGCTTACTATTCCTCCCCGGCTCCTGAGTATTATTATATGACCCTCCCAGAGCTAGGGCACATCATTGCCACGAGGTATAATGTGGTGTTCATCTCGTACACGCTAACCAGTGGCTTCACATGCCTTCCGGTGACTGTACCACAAGGAGTAGGACCACCCACGCACACACTTGTGCTTGGACACATTGGAAACCATTTTATATTGCTGCACATGTTAGATAATGATTACCCAATGCCATCGCCAGCGTTATATTGGGAGGCTCATCGTGATGCAAGCGCAAGTAACTTGGTCATGCCATACAGAGCTCGGATAGAGACATTCAACCGACTCTCAATTGCGTCGAACGAAGAAAGAGTTTCAAGAAATAGGCCATAGTATGAGTGTATCATTTGACTTATTGAGCCTTTTTTATTTGTATGTATGAATCATTAAAAACTGTTTGGAAGTTTGGATGTGTGATGTGAAATATGGCAAAGTATACCATTTTTTATGATTTTTTTTTCAAGAAAGCTGTATTGGTCCTTGAATTTTCCAGTTTTTATGTTTGGAAGTATGAATTATTCAGACTGTTTATTTCGTGTTATTATACACGACTTTGTCAGATATGTTTCGTATGAAAATACACGAAATATTTGATAATATTTCGTGTGAATATACACGAAATAACTCAATACAATTCGTGTATGTTTATACGAAACGTATCTGACAATGTCGTGTAAAATTACACGAAACGTTCGCATACGGGAGGGCAATTTTGTCCATTATTTTTCGTGCCTTGCAAATAGTGTGCCTTGCAAATAACCGTCCCCCTTAAACCAATACTTCCTCCTTCCCAAAATGATATTTCAAAAAAAAAAAAAATGTTGTTACTACAAATACAAATGAACTTTTGAGCAATAATTTTAGATTGATTTAATTATCCTAATGAAAATCTAAAAATTGTTCGCGATAATGGGGAGAAAAATTGGAAAGATAATTTTAGAACGGAGGGAGGAAGCACATTCAATCAATATTACCAATTCAGATTGTACTCCAAAATTTGAGCAATAATTTTATAATATGCTTTAAGAATATGCATCTTAACAGTAAAATTTTATAATAAAAAATACTCCCTACAAGGATGAACAGAGGACAGTATAAGCTCTGTTTTAAAGTTAAGAAACCAACTGTATTCTATAGTAGTAGTAAACAACAGCTTCAATATTCTGGTAAAAAAAGACCAAACTATGAGTTCATAGAGCTCAGCAACTTGAGAGCAAGTTCCTCTTGTTCAGCCAATGAAATAGAATCAGTGTCCACACCCATTTTCTTCTTGCCTTCCTTCTTCTCCTCACCTCCATCATCATCACTATCAAAGTATTTCTTGGAGCGTTTTACGCCTTTTGTTTCTCTATCTGACCCTTCCTCGCTCTCGTCATCCTCCTCTTCTTCGTTTTGTTTCTTCCACTTCATTTTCTGCTTTAATCGTTTTTCTTTGCGACGTTTACGGTCTATGAGCATGTCTTCCTTGTCTTGGATTTTCATTAGTTCTCTCATCTCCGCAAACCTCTTGTTTACTGTGACACGAGCAATGTATTAACAGAAGAAAAGAAAGTAGAAACAGAATAGTGATGCCATGCATATGACAGCATCCTTGCTGTTTACTCGCTCCATCCCACTGAATGTCCATTTCCAATAATTTTTGTCCCTAAATGCCATTGTACCAATTATTTCAAAAGAGCGACTCCATTCCTCAAAAAGAAATGGGGCAGGGAATTTGAACAACGTAAACAAATGCAAGTTATTGTTTATATATCCCATGAGGAAGGGAGACAAAAACAAACACATGCAATTTATTTCCTCCAATCAACTACCACAAATTGCAGAATAGACCACATCAGAAATTATAATAACCAGATAAGTAAGAAATTCAGAAATGATGAGAAATATATTCCCTGGTAAATAAAAAAATCCAACAATGGCACAGTGGTTCTCTTATTTTTGTCTAGATCATCTGACGTACCTTTGTCTTTATCAAGTAAAGTAGTGTCTGTAGCACTTGTGTCGGCTAATGTTGCAAGTGGCGGTAGTGCTCTGCCTTCCTCATCAAAGACTACCCTCGTCCCCACTGGTCTATGGACATTGATCTTCAGCTTTTTTTTCTTTAAAACCCTAGTCACATTCCTACCAAAAGGATTGTAGGAAAATCAACAGACATTTTGTGGCAAGACTCACAACAAAAATCAGGGTTTTTTTTTTTTGCAAGTAAACAGGATAACTAATGTTAAACGCAATAATATATACAGGAGGTTCAATCTCGTTCTAAGAAATTTCAGTTCATAATCTTTTACAGGATGGTAGCCCAGAATCCAAATAGAAGTTTTCACAGAGAAACTAGGACTTCAATAAGCCAATGTCACCTTATTTGAAAGAGGTCACTTTAGTAAGAGTCAAGGTAAAGCATTATATAACGTCGAACCCAACGAAAGACTTATAAAGAGTACTACAGTAATTGAAAGTTAAGAAATAAACAATGTTATGTATTGTCTTAAATTTCAACGATGTTGCATTAACCACTAATTATTTATCTTTGCAACCCAAGCAAGTTGCCTTAGGCCCTCTCCATTCATTTTTTAAAGTCTCATTTGCTTGCTACAATACTAAGTAATCAGTTGATGACATACTATCGTAAGAAGCCATCACACAGTATTCCCTTCAAGGAAAAAAGGCAAGGTAAAATGGATATCCTCGGCCCAAAGACAATAATATACAGTATATTGCCGCAGAAAAAATGGAACCCACAGAGAATAAATAACTTACAGATCATCACCAGGTGCAGCTGGTTCTTCTGGCCCTCCATCATGAATTTCATCTTTTGGAAGTAAAAGTTCTTCTGCTTCCTCAAATATGCTAGGACTCGGACTTTCTTTTGGAAGCTCAATTAAATCCTTCTTTGTAGGAAAGTCAGGTAAGCAATCATCGGATGCTAGTTTGCCTTTATTTTTAGGCTTGAAGGAGATTTTCGGTGTCATTGGCAGACCCAATGATGCTGCGAATTCGTCAATGGGCAATTTTGTCACATCAAAAACTTCTTTGTCCTTCTGAAAGTTGATAGACTTTAAATATGTGATGAAGGCCCTCTCAGCAAGAGATTGAAGCTCTGTATACTTTACTAGTAAAGCCGCCAACAATGCGGATACAGGCAGCAGCCTTTTTGCGTTTGCCTGTAACAAAAAGAAGTGCAACAAAAAAATAAAAATATAATAAAGCGCAATCTAGCCAAAAGATCTTTCCAAACTATATAGTTTGCCAGCCAACTGAGCTATTTTCTTGGACAGATAATGCACCTAAGAAGATAGCCGAACAAAAAAATGCAAATATACATGTGTTTACCTTGATAAACTGAATGGGTATCTTTTTATCTTGTAACTTCTCAAGCATTTTCATCTCCGAAGGCATAATAAATAACACTGATCTTCCAGAAGAAAGATAGCGAGCCGTGCGACCAACTCTATGTATATAGCCTGCAACATCATCAGGGCAGTCAACCTGCAGAGACAAGACAATTAGTTTTTTTGTGTATACCAACAATAACAGATTAAAATGATGATCTCAATTCTTCAATATAGCTTTTAACAAACTTCCAGTTACCTGAACAACCCAATCAACATTCTTATTGAAATCTAGACCTCTTGAGGCCACGTCAGTTGCAAACAGAACTACTGATTGTGCCTCACAAAACTGAGAGTAAATGCCCAGTCTTCTCTCTTGTTTCATCCGTCCATGAAGACACTTCAGTGGAATCCCTGGACGAAGTTTCTTGAATGTTTCAAATGCAAATTTTGCCTATAAAAGAACTTGAATTAACAACAGCAAACAAAGAGGAAAAGATATCCAAAAAAGTAAGCCACTATGACCATAGGTCATACACTTGCTCAAATAAAGATATCACCCTGTAATGTGATTGAGGTATAACCAAAAAAATTAATTAGCTCGCATAACTAAAGATAAAGTGAATGATTGCACATCTATAAGATATCATCAGATATAAATTACAAAGTGGGGATGAGGATTTCACCAGAATGATTGTTAATCTTCACAACCTACGCTTCCACTTCAAATTCAAATTCACTTAAATAAGACCAATCCACAAATAATTTAGGACATTCTATTTATGCTGTTAATCGGAAGCAGGTACATCAAAAGTTTCGCTTGATCAAAAGTAAATAATCGACGTTGACATTTATGACATACAAAAACTATTACCTGTTTGCAAGTGGTAAGAAACACAAGTATCTTTGAATTAAGATGTGACTTTATGAAGCTCCATAACATGTCTAGCTTTTGATCAAGCGGTACAACCATGGCCGTTTGATGCAATTGAGTTGGAGTGGCAGTTGTAGCCTCCTCATGCACACTAATATACTCAGGGTCCTTCAGACTGAGCCGTGCGAGATCTTTAACTGACTTTGTCTGTGTTGCAGAGAAAAGCAAGGTCTGTCTGCGTTTTGGCAGCTGCGATATTATCGCATTTAGTTCTTTCTTAAACCCAACGTCAAGAATACGATCTGCCTCATCAAGGACCAAAACCTGTTCCTCTCCGAGGGAGAATACACCCAAATAAGTTACTATGCAAACACAGAATAAAAAATTTAAGATGCACCTACTTTATGATTACTGATGTTCAAAAGTAATTCCTGCAAGTTCAATCCATTTTACCAAAATTCCAAGATAAATTAGCATTATGCTTTGAGACTGGTAAAGTTCTCAAAATTATGACACTTGGTTAAAAACTAAGCTAATGCAAGTTCCCGGTAGTACTCTACCATGATGATACATGATTGTTAGTTTGTGTAATTTAGACCTCTATTGTGCTGACTGACAAATAAAATAAACATTTATGGCAGCATACTATGTGAAAGAGAGATGGGTGGAAGAGGACTTTTCAACCTGTAGCTGCGAGCAATCAAAATTTGGCGTCTCGTCCATATGCTGAAGAAGCCGACCTGGAGTGCAGATCAAGATATTGAGATCATTTGCATGCTCCTTCTCCATATCAATGTCTTTTTGACCGCCAATCAAACGTCCAGCACTAAATTCATGGTGCTTCCCAACAATATTTAGTACTCCGAAAATCTGGTCTGCTAATTCCCTTGTTGGTGATATGATTATCCCGCCCACACCATCCTCCGGACCCCATCTTGCTTTGTATAAAATCTCCAAAACCTAAACAATATAAGGTTGTCAACAAGATTCTACTATTTAGTGCTCCCTGCTCCCCAAATTAGTGTATGTTCTCTCCCCTCCCCCCAAACACAAGCACACAACATAATGCAATATTCTTCCTCCGTCCAATTACAAACTACACACTTTCCTCATGGGGTGTCCACTACAAATTACACACTTACTAAAATGAAAATATTTTATTACTTTTATATTAATGAGACTCACATGTCATACTCACAAAAACAGTTAAATTATTATTCTCTACTCCCCTTTCTCTCTCCTACCTCACTTTTCATACTCACAACACCTACTCCACTAACACTTTTTCTTAATTTCCCAGCAAATAGTAAGTATGTAGATTGTATTGGGACGAAGGGAGTATATAGTTATATACACATGCGGAGTATATAACAAGCATCCATTTTACTACAAAATTCACCTCTGTCAACTATCATGTCCTAATTTGCATTGAGATAATGTGATCATTACTGAACTTTTGTATAAATGACATTAGAAGGGCATAAAAATAAATTTTCAGAGTTACCTTGACAAAATAAAATCAGTCACACATTTTGGAACATGAGTACCATTGTTTTCCCATGAACACAAAGACATAAAATAAAAAGGTACACTGGTGAAACCAAGTTCATTGGGATGTGAAGAATTACTTCATATACTCCCTCCGTCCCACTATACTTGACACTTCTTTCCATTTTGGGCCGTCCCACTATACTTGACACCTTCCAAAAATAACCAAGTTTTTATATTTTTATATTCACTCTACCCCACCACTCATTCTCTCTCTTCATTTTCTACCACATATTTATTCAACCAACACTACTATTTACCCCACTCATTCTCTCTCTTCATTTTCCACCACACATTTTTTTTATTTTATTCTTTTTCCTTGGTTTTTGAACCCACCCTTTGGGTGTCAAGTATAGTGGGACGGAGGGAGTATACAATTATCTGCTAGCAACAAAAAAACTAAAAATGATATTAATTACCCGCACATTGTGTGTGCCAGTGTTTCGAGCTACCCTAATCCTTTCCTCACCAGAGGACACACTCGAGAGTCAAGATATATGCAAATAGACATAACAGTCGAAACTCGAAAGTCAAGACATGCAAATAGACATAACAATTCAATTTGGAGACACAATTTGCCTCCAATTTTCAACAAGTACGGAGTTTTAGAAATCCAATTAGGTGATTGCCAACCAAATTGTCGATAGCTAGCTACAATTCTTAATTCTCATTCCTCACTTACAACAAAAAGAACTCCAAAATCAATCAACTTAAGTGATGCTAATAGTTTTCTTAATTAAATCATGATACTGCAATTGTAAATGTAACCAATGTACAACTCACAGGAATGATAAAAGCGAGTGTCTTTCCGGACCCAGTTTTTGCGGCACCGAGGATATCACGACCACAAAGAGCGTGGGGCAATGAAGCTCTCTGTATCTCAGTCATTTCTGAATACTTCTTAGAATCTTTTAATCCATCTTTTGTTCTCTTTGACAATGGCAATTGCCGGAATTTCGTGCACCCAGCGTACCGAGAGAACGTGTTGTCGTCAAGACGGCCTACTGGAGCATTGGACAGCAGAGGCGGGAGAGAAAGCGGGTTTGAACCAGAATCAGGCTTGCCGAATTCAATCCATGAATTGAGCAATTGGATTTCTACTGCCTCTGATTCGCGTTTCTGAATGCGGAAGTTTTTGGATTTGGGTCTTCTCATTTTGGATTCTAAGTGGATGCTAGGATTTGTTGAGGGTTAGAACTGAATTACAGACTTTGATTTAGGTTTGTGTCAACAACGACGATGGAGAACGAAAGAGGACGGAAGGGTTTAAGCAATTAGGGTTTTGTTCACTTCCCGACTGAAATCCGGGGAAAAATCGAGTAAAATTACTGAAAGAGAATTGAGATTACCAAAATACCCCCTTGAGTTTAACCAAAATCCACCCCCTTTAAACTCTAATGGCTCGTTTGGTATGATAGGATTAACCCTTATTATTCTTATTCTGATTGCATTTAATCTATCAAACATCAAGTTTATTGGACTAATAATCATATTCGATTTTAAGAAGGGCTACCAAATATTTTTCAAAACTTGTAATTTAGGAAAATATTTTTTTAAATGAATTAAATGCTAAAAAAAAAAAAAAGAATATTTGTGCATGGAGTATATATTTTCGTATCTGTCTATATTATTTAGTATTCCATCTATTCCAAAATAAATAATCAGTTTTAATTTAAGGACCATTTTGAAAATGTTAATTTATAGAAGGAAAAATGGAAACATTCTTACTATCCACTGTATGATTTAAGTGTCAATAATTATTTGTATCAACTGAGAATTGGTGAAAGTCTCATAATTGGTAATTTACCTATCATCTTCTTTGTCAATCTTCAAAACACCTTGTGAGTCTATTATCATAGTTGATAGTCGTGGAAAGTCTTACTTGCATCCTTGTGAACGGAACAAAATAAAATACAGTCTTATCATCAACGGAACGAAATAAAATACAGTCTTACCATCAACAAGTACCAAGTACCCATCCTTGGAGCCGGATAAATAAGCGCCTCGCAACAATTTCGGAACCCATATTACACCATCCGAGCAAACTACATAAATATGTGAACCCACAATGCCCTCATCAACCCCAATTTCTACAGTTGTGCTAGTGGTGCCTATGGTGCAAAAAGTTTGATCTTTGCGATCGGTAAATGCAAGCCATGGCACTTCTGTTCCAACAGGTGTGGATTGCCCCCATCACCCCCTGTAGTTCGGAGAATATCATCAGCTCCCATCAGAGAAGTTTGGTTAAATACCCTCGGATCGAAATGACCAAAATACCTATGATTAGGGCTTAAAATAACCAAAATACCCCTTAAAAGTCATTGTATTTCAGTAAATTCCATATCAGTCCTCCAACTTTTGTAATTAACTTTGATTGTTCTTTAAATAATTTATAGGATAGTGACTGTTAGATCCATGTGCCTAAAATATATTCTTTGTAAGGATAAACATGTTTTTTTAATGAATTCCATCATAAAGCCCTTAACTGACAAAAAAATATATTTAAAGCCCTGATGTGGCCACAAAATAATTTTAGGCCGCGCTTGGAAGACCCCCGTATGATATCAGTCCCTAAATTGTCATTTGCCCTAAAATTAACTCGATTTTATTTAAGAATATTCTTCATCCCCATAAAATAAATGTAGTTTTCTAAAATTGTATATTCTAATAAAATTTTGGGGAATATTTGAGGGACCTTACAATTTTTTTAAAAAAATTGTAGTACTTATTTCTAGCAATCTTGTTAACATAAGATATAATAAGCCATGCATTTTGGTATTCTAAATTATCAGTATATATTTTTATATGTCCTGAATTATAATACGTCAAGTCGTCAATTATAAAACACCTTTAAATTAAATTGATTTTATTTCGCGTGCTCTAACCCTCTCCCACATAACTCCACCGAGGAATATTTTATGGATTTCCTGCAGGGACTCTAGGGTACATGAAATTTCACGTAGTCCTTCTGTTCTGGTCCGTCTTAATTTAAGGTTGTTACATTCCTTTTTATTCTATTTTAGTTTAAGAATTTTAGTTGTTTTATTACCTAAAATAGACACCGGGACTCACTTGTCATTCCTCAACAAAAATTTCTCACCCACTTTCTTTCTTTTACTTTATTTTTTATATTCACAATATTTATTTTTCTTAATTTTTGTGTCGACTTAAACTAAGAACATTAAATCAAAATGAAGGGAGTAATAAATCTATGAGCCATTTCCTTTTTTTTTTTTTTCTTCCCTAAAAAATCTCGAAAACACACTAACAAAAGAAATTTCCTTTCCTTTCTTTTCCTTCATTTTCTTTCCATTTTTAAACTCGAAAGCGAAAGCGGGCCTCGGAAGCTGAGGGTAAGAACTCCCGGGGCAAGTCAGTAAAAACATGCCTGCATATAACGCACAAATACGGTTTTGTTTCCTAATTGCTAATTCCCTCGTTTTACCTTTTAAAGCCATTCAGATCCTCAGATTCCTCTGTTGTCCCCGATCTCCGGCAATCACCGGAAAGCCTCAGCTATCAATCGGACACTCGAGAAAGAAAGTAAGAAAGAAAGTAGAGAGTCAATCTGCCTGCCATGGGCCGAAGATTCGGAGGAGTACAAGAAGACAACGCTTCACGTAGCGATGCGTTACTATTCACCACCATGTGCATTATTGGCTTCCCCGTCGATGTTCATGTCAAAGATGGTTCAGTTTATTCTGGAACTTTTCACACTGCTTGTCTACAGGACAATTATGGTGGGTTTAATTTAATTGCATTTTAGTCTTTGTTCTTGATTTTTTCAATGTGTATTGAATTGAAATCGGTGGTTTAGGTTTAATTGAAATCAATAATAGGGTTTTACTTTTCTTGAGAAATTATGCTGTCTGGGATCTGATCTTGAATGTTTATGCTGCTTTTATAAAATAATGATGTCTGAATTTGTCAATTTAAAACTGTTGGTGATTCACATTTTTTAATTAGTTGGGATGCACACAAATCAAAAGCACAAAATTTGAAAACTTTGGCAAAAACGTGTTGGTTATGAGATTGGATATTGCATGTCTATTAGGTTATTTCAACCCATTTTAGTTCAATTCACATCAGTTTCTGAAGAATTTACAAGTGATGTATTAAATTATTTAGTTGTCTTGCTTGTACAGATAAACGTCTCATTGATTTGATGTTTGCTTTTAGTTTCTGTATCGTTTTACAAAATGTTAAATTACAGCTTTCAAAAACATAAAACATCTTTTGCTTAATGTGTTTGTGGAGCATGTTATGATCAGTTGTGGATCTTTGGCTATGCTAATAAACCTTGTTTTTCACTACAAGGATTCAAAGTTTTTCTTACTTTTTTTTTTTGTGTTCTGCTCTAGCTATCGTATTGAAGAAATCAAGGATCACAAAGAAGGGGAATCATGATGCCAATGTAACAAATGCAGATGTGATAGAAACTCTTGTAATCCGATCAGAAGATCTTGTCCAAGTGATTGCCAAGGCAAGTTATTGCCAGTTTTATTATTGTTTTACTGTTCTTCATCTTGTTTGACAACCTGTTGATATCATTGTGGTTTTTAACAGCGAGTTCTGCTTCCAGCAGAAGGTTTGTCTGGAAACATTGCTGGGGATCATACAGAAGCTGTCGCTGTCCCTTTGTCTTCAGGTGAGTCAACTGGGGCAAGACCTAAGACCACTAAGTCCAGCAGGTTGCATGTTGTTGCCCAGCACGTCGACCAAAACAGGTACTGCCTTAGCATCAGGTTCTTTTCAGAATTTTATCAGCTTATTGGTAGTGTAACTACAATAATGTTAAGTTTATATGTTTGGGATCGGTGCAAGAGTTGATTCATGCGAGAAGTATGCAGTGAGAGTGTTTAGTTGCTTATTGATAATTCAAATGCTACCTTTTGAGCTACGATATGACACGTCTTAATCTATGCAATCTCTTTTGGCATTGGAAAGTCTTGGTTTGATGGTTACTTTTTTGTTTATTTACTTCACCTTCTGTCCCTAAATGAATGCGTAAATTTGCAAAAAACTTTGTCCCAAAATGAATGTACAAAATTTGGGGGAGTTACCAAATCCTCCATCATACAACAAGTTCTAATTCACCCTTAGACTTGTGATGCAATATAGTGAGATCATTGAGGGCTTTTACGTACTTATGGTACTAAAAATGCTTAATTTAAACATATTCACAAATGTCCCTCAAAGTGAATTTTGGACATTCATTTAGGGACGGAGGTAGTATTTCTGTGTGGCGAAATGCACAGGGCGAGGCGAGGAGGGGTTTGTGATATGGAAAATCAGTTAACAATATATGGAATATCACGAACTAAAACAATATTGCACCAAGCACAAAATATAAGGGACCTTAGAGCAAGTCAGTCGACTATCTGTATGGCTCCTCAAAGTTTGAACAGAAAAGGGGACTTGTGCTTGTATCAAATGTGGCTACAACCTCTCAATGCAGATGTTCTGTTACAACCTGTTGACTCTCCACTGCTTTTATTAGCTAAACATACAGGAGTCATTGCTCAGTTAAACAGATTTTCTTCTCCCTTACAGCTTATCCTTTGCTTGAGCCCACAAGTCCATTTTTAACGAAATTTTATCGGTTTCAGAAAAAAGAGTCACTATTGACCGATCAAAAAATTAAGGATCTAATTTGTACATCATGAAATAATACGAAATATATTTCACTTTTTTAAACTGCTAAATGTTAGCCACACCTTTTTGAACTCAAATTTGGTAACTGAAATTACTTGAGAACGTAGAGATATGGTTTGATATGCCCTTATGACCTTTTTTATATTCATTTTCACTATTTGGTAGGTGACTTTCTATCAGTAGTATCAGAATAGCTGCAGCTGATAGAGCAGTATCCTTACTTTCTTTTGTCATTTCAGGTGCTCATCAAGAATCAAGAACGGAGATGGCCATGAATTCACACCTCAGATGATAAGTTACCCGAGTAATGTGCACGAAGCTGAAAATAGGAATTCAGACAATAGAGTTTCAAAGGTGAAGAATTTGTAACTATTATAGTTTCTTTATTTGTATATGAATTAATATGGGGCATAATTTCCATGAAGTTAGAGGCTTTCGTGTGTTTCTATTCCAAATGAATATAAGTCATCTCTTACTTCTGGTTCTTACTTGCATTTATATTTGGACGTTT
This sequence comes from Adenophora triphylla var. japonica, assembly GCA_022495995.1. NCBI lineage: Eukaryota > Viridiplantae > Streptophyta > Magnoliopsida > Asterales > Campanulaceae > Adenophora > Adenophora triphylla. Next base: position 101,627 of record JAFEMH010006458.1, read on the forward strand.
ACTTTTCTTGAGATGCAGAAGGAAGAAGTTAATAATGTTCCAGTTAATGGGAGGTGAGTATTACTAGTACATAAATTGTCTTTCCTTTTCCTTATATCTCATCCAAATTTTATGACTGCACCCTTACTGAAATGGATTTTGCTCCAAGAAAGTAAACATGTTCTAATTTTTTTCCCACCTAATTCTTCTTCTAACTTGTTTTTTTCTTACATCTTTTCTTGCAAAATGATAAAATGAGAGGATTCATGTTAGCCGACCCCAAATTATTTTGGGACCAAGGCTTTGTTGTTGTTGTTGTTGTTGTTGTTGTTGTTGTTGTTGTTGTTGCTGTTGTTGTAAAGTGAACTGTTCTGTTCACCTCAGAAAATTCTGTCCGTGATTATATTGAGATTACATTCTTTCGAAATTTCTAATGATGGTGTTCCCTGGAACATCTCTTATCATGTTGGCATGTATCATATGTCTTTCCCTCTAATTAAGGTTATTATCTCATACTTTGATTCCCATAAATTGTTTTTGGCAGACAGGTTGGAGATGATGGTTCACAAAGGAGACAGCATAAAAATGGGGGAAAGTCAGACTCTCAAAAGAAAGAAATTGTATGTTAATATGGCTATATTCTATCTCATGTAGAGAAGGTGTAGATTTTAGGTCCCATTGTTGTTAACCGCCACACTAATATTTGGCTTCTTATTATTTTTGCAGGCACATGAAGTTCAAGGTTCAAAGCCTAGATGTGAGTTCAGCACTTTTTGTACTTTTTAATTGGTGAAACGATCTAAAGAACTTGTTATTATAGATGATTTATTTATCTGATGTGCCCATCTTTTTTTAATTGGTGAAATGATCCCAAAAAAAAAAAAGTAATATCTGGTGGATATTAGATGGTTGACAGCTGCTAGCTACATGATCGATTGTGCCTATCAATTACGAGGCGTCATACACTAAGTGACTTGAAAGATATCCTTTTTGTGGTTTCTATATGTGGAGAAAACTTACTCCCTTATTTTTGCACTTGAAAAAAAGAGAATCCTGTATTTTTAGCAAAATTTCTCCTTGGTTCAAACCAAATTAAGAAGAGTGTTGTTATCTTCCAAGTGGTAGATCCTGAGTCCTTACGTGCATTAATTAAGAAGATCATGTCATCTTGCAGTTACTAGTTGTTTCCCTATAGAATTGGTGGTCTCTAAAATGTTTACTCCGGCGTTGATTCTATTCATGCATTACTAATTGCTGTTGCATTAGATAGGAGCATGTGTTTTCCTTTGTTATTTGTAAGATCGTTGCTGTCATCAAAAAGTGATGTTTGATTATTTATGTGCAGTGGCTGCTTGTGACACCCAGCCAGCTGCTTTAGAGAGTATTCCTGTAAACATATTTAAAGTGCCTACTAGTGGTGAATGTTATGATGGTCCTTCTCCTTCCACTGTTAAGCTTGATCATCAGGGTGATGAGAGGCATTCTTCTGCTGTGTCTTCAGCTGTGGACGCGATAAGAGAATCGCGTCTTGGTTCTGCATCAATGCCAACTGAACTGGTCCCCCCAAGAAGTTCAAGTTCTAATAGGATTTCAAAGGTAAAGTGGGCTTCTCGTTTGTGCATGAAATGTTCAACATGTAGATTCATGGGGAATATCTGATGTTCTTTGGCTGTTTGGCATGTAAGGGTTCTAAAATAGATGCCTGGAACTAGTTAGAAAATCATCACTTTATAGTTGGGGAGGGATCATCGTGATAGTATTTTTACAACAAAAAATGCTTATTCCTTCAAGCTTCAGCCCTTCAGCAAAGTTGATATTTTCTTCTTTTCTGATGTTTTACTCTTTCAGGAATTTAAACTTAACCCTGGGGCAAAAATATTTTCTCCATCTCTTCCTCAGCAAAGAACAGCTACTCCTCCAGCAGCGCCAACAGTAGCAAGCCTGTCATATAGTCCAAACAACTACCCTATTGTACCGCTTCCTACTTCACAGCCAGAAGTTGAAATTAATCATTTTCCTCCCAGATCGTCATTGCCTGTTAAGTTTGTTCCATATGGAAACATGGTAGCTGGAAATGGGGGAAATGATGTCCACTATTCTCCTCCTGTAAGTATCGTGAATCTTGTGATAACGTTTTTCTTAAGTACATATTATATCAGAAATCTTTCTCCTTGTTTATCAAGAACAAAAGTAACTCATTGATAACTGCATGTTACTTGCTCTTTTCTTTTCCTTTTTGGTTAAGATCAATGTCTCACAAAACTTTGATATAATTTTGAAGAACTACCTTTTTATCCATGCTGCCTCTTCTCCCCAGAATAACCATTTACTTGTCACTGTAGAAATTAGCAAATTCACGGTTATGCACTTTCTCGACCGAATAAGACTCATGTGAAGAAAAAATCCCAATGGGTGTGAATATTGTTGCTTACACATGTTAAAGGTCAATATGCACATAGCTCAATGAATTTCTATCATTGATGTGTTATGTCCGTGCTACACAAGCTTTCGGTACCCAAATAGATGTAGTCCATGACAGCTCCTAACGCACAGGAGAGGGATATTTAACATTACAAGTATACAAAGCTTGTGGAGCCTTGGTGTTTGTTAATTCCATGTTTTCACTGACCATTGAGAAAGAATGATATAATATGCCATTTAACTTTTTTCTGGTTCTAGATTGTAGGGCATGTGGCAAACAGGACACAACCAATCAGATATGGGGCTCAGTATCATTCTGTTCAAGCTGGGCCAACCTATGTTCATCCAAGTTCTCAAAATGTATGTTGTAGAATGATATAATATGCCATTTAACTTTTTCTAGTTATTTATTTCTACGGTATTTTGCTGTAAGAAATGGAGGTTTTTTAATGTGTTACATGTGATCAATGGTATTTCTAGGTAATGGTTGGAAGATTGGGGCAACTTGTCTATGTACATCCAGTTTCTCAAGTAAGATTTTAGCCTCAGAATGATATAGTTTGCATGTTATGTCAATCTGTTTCTACAAGTGATACAAGTATGTGATGCTGTTAATACCGTTGTAACTGCCTTGAGGCATATCTGGATCGTTGCTAGTAACTTCACTGTCTTATTAGACACTTGCAACATCCTACGTCAACTTTGTAGCTTCTCCGGACTGGCCATAAAGATCCATTTATTTTATTACTTGTTACCTCAAACATCTGTAAATGCAGCCGAAAGGCTGCTTATGGTTGCTCTTATGTCACTGTATTTAGTCTTACGGACCATTCATTTAGTTAACAAAGAGACCAATTTTCAAGCAGTCTGTATTTTCTTCAATAAAAACTAAATGAAGAAAATACAGGCTGCTGTATACCTGAAGTATAGTTGTCACTAGGCATCAAGAGTTCACATTTTAGTTTTTAAATACCATATTTGTTAAGTGAAATCTGAAAGTCACAAAAATAAATCTTACTCCCTCCGTCCATTAATGATAAGTCCCATTTGACTATTCAAACATTTTAGCAACCTATTATCATTTCCATCAATAACCTTATTGAGATTTAAGTATTACTCCCTCCGTCCCTGTTTAAGGTTCTTACTTTCCTTTTTGGTCCGTCCCAATTTAAGGTTCTTAGTTTGCTTTATTTCATAAATGGAAAAGTATGAACAGTATTTTGGACAACTTTATCCTCTAAACTTGTAGAATTACAAAAAAGGTACTTACCTAACTTTTTTTTTACCCACTTAAATTATGAATGGTGTTTCGGACAATTATGTCCTCAACTCACTAGAATTGCCAATTTTGTATTGATTTGTAAAGTCAAACTAAGAACCTTAAACTGGGACATAGGGAGTGTACTCCCTCTTCTTCCTTGTTTCACTCTCATCCTCTCTTCTCTCCCTCTTCTTCCTTGGTTGGCAATGCAGGAAGTTCAATGATTTTAACCTAACAATTGTGGAAATGGGACTATCATTTTGGGACAAACAAAAATGACAATGGGAACATCTTTATGGGAAGGATGGAGTATTATCTTAACCATGTAACATAGCTTTCTGAGAGTAGGTACGTGCGTTTGAGTGTGATGATGGCATAGGAACAAACAACTGTATATGCTTCTATGACCTTCTACAACAATTTTGAAGAAACTTGGTTAAGAGTGCGTGTTCTGTGTGCTAGACAGCTTTACATGATAGATATAGAGTTCCACTTGCTGCGGACTCCACTGCACCTACCTTGCTGTTAGCATAATAAAACTTGTTGCTTTACAAAATAAGTTTTTTTTGACTGCTTGTACTTCCAAAGTTTTATGCTTCTGATCTTTTACAAGTTCTGATTCAAATACTCTTATTTTGTCATGAAGGATATGGTTCAGGGATCGACCGGTTTCTCTCAAGTTTCCACATGTTCTCTCTTGACTCCACATCAGATTCATCTTCCTAAGCATCAAGGTATAGTCACAATACTATCATGTTTGAATATTCAAGTATTACATGAAGTTTTTTTTTTTTCTTTTTTCCAGTTTCTTCCTTCTTTCCATTGTCAAAATCATACTGTGATTCTCAAGTTTAGAAGTAGCTTCCATTGTCAAAAAAATTCTAGTGCGGCGTTTATTTTATCCCAAAAAGGGCAAACCCCGGTGCGCCAAGCGCTCCCCGCCAAGCGGGGGTTGGGAGAGGGAACCATTTGCTAGAGCCTTCCCCTGACAATTGCCAAGAGGCTGTTCGCCAAAGGTGGCAAATTTCAACAAATTGCACTAAACCCCCAATTTTTTGTAAATTTTGCACTAGTAATTTTTTTTTAAAAAAAAAATATGGGGGCAATTGCCCCTTTTGCCCCCATGGTAGCTCCGCCACTGCACACACATGCACACACTTTGTATTTCCTATCAGAATTATGAGCAAGAGGAATACCATGGTCTTCTAGTTTCAGTTGCAAACCATGAAAAACGGTTTTAACATCTTTGATCCTATACCTACTTGCAGGAGCTGGTGCAGCACAAGCGTTGCAGATGTGTGTAACTCCACCATTTATAGCTGCTGCTGGTCAGCCGCAATTCACAATGCCAAGTCACATTCCCATTTCACAACCGCATTTCCCCATGATCCGTCCCATTTCAGTCCCCGGATCTAATGGTTTCTTAGGATCAAAGTATTCATGAATATAGTATCATCTTGAATATATCCCCTCATTGATTCCTTTTGTTCATCTCCAAGTTTTCACAGTGAGTTCAACGAGCACAGCCAAGTTTTGCTTTAACTTTCTTTAGTCCTCCGCTCTTATTTAGTGGTGGAGACATGTTTTGAAATATCTTTTTTTTTTCTTTTTTCTTTTCCATATTGATGGGGAGAGGTAAGAACAGCATGAAGGGTGAAAGAGTGAGTCCTATTGAAAAGGATAGATCTGCATTTTCTTTTTCATTTTAAATAGCTAGGCTTTTGGAAATTTTGGGCTTTGCAAGGTTGAGAGAGCTATTTGTATTCTGGTGATATATCTTCTTTCCTGATACACTTGGGTTATAATATGACATCACATCCATTTTTTATTTTTATTTTTATTTTATATTATGCTTATTTGACCAAAAATTTCATTTATGTTCAAGAAGCATTCATAACGACAACATTCTTTATCAAATATTATGTCTAAACCCACATATATGCATGCACATGTAAATATATATACTACCTCCGTCCCAATATATATACATACATGTATATATATGCTCCCTCATTCCCATATAAGATTTCTATTTGTGTTTTTGCACGAAAATTTAAGTGGAAGTGGTGTAAGTGTTATAAGTATAAAAAGTGAGGCAGGAAAGAATGAGCAGGAGGAATAGTAAGTTGATTGGTGTTGGGCAGGAGAGAATGAGCGGGAGGAATAGTAAGTTGATTGGTGTTGTGTATAAAAGTAAAGTAGAAAAAAAATGAGTGAGAGATAGTAGAGATTCTTTGTCATTTTGGAAAATAGAGATCTTGTATGGGACGTCCGAAATGACAAAATAGATATTTTATGTGGGACGGCGGGAGTATAAATATATATATACTCCCTCCGTCCCTGAACAATGTTCACATACACTGTTTGCACATGTTTTAAGGAGGGAGTATTATATTGAAAGTGTTGTGAGTGTGAAAATAAAATAGGAGAGAGAATGAGGGGAGAGAATAGTAAATTATAATGGTGTTGTGAGTATTAAAATAATGTAGGAGAGAGAATGAGTGGAGAAAATAGTAAAGATTCCTTTCCATTTTAGGTAAGTTTTAAATGTGTGAAGTAAGTTTTGGGACGCCCAAAAGGGAAAGTGTGAAGATTGTTCAGGGACGGAGGGAGTATATGCACTACATTCCGATGGAAAGTAGCCTTCTTTCCTCTCCCCAGGGCTGATACACATTTCAACAAACATTCAGATGCCATAGTGACTAAACACAAAGGCAACTACACAGTATATAAACCTTTATCGAGATTTTGCAACTTAAGAAAAGTTAAACAAGTAATTTTACTGTAAAATGATGACCAAAATGTTGCAACGGTCTACTCTAACACTAGTTGTTCTATGGAGCAAGTTGATAGAAACACAGTTCCTTTTGATACAATGGTACATACCCCAGGCTGTAAAGATACTAAAGGTAATGAATATACAAGACAGACCGGAAATCACTAGCTTATTTGTTTTGTGCCTGAGTATGTGTTTGCTCTTGAGTTTCTTCAGCTCTGCCACGAATTTCAGTGTTCTTTGGTTGCTGAAAATCAACCGTAAAACCTTGAGTATGATGTTGAGCACGAGGCATCTGGCTCTGGATCAAATTGTCTTGCATAGCCTTGGAACAATATTTGAAAATGAGCAATAAGATTAGAACATACTAGTAGATAACCTAGTGGAACTAATCATTCATTTTAATCTTGAAGCTTGACATACCTGCAAAAGCTCTGACATTCTGCCAGTTCCATTAATCTGCACAGGCTTGAAAAAAGCTGCATTTTGACTATGAAGATTGTGCCGAGTTTGCAGAGGTTCAACAAAAAGAGGCTCATTCATATCCGCAAGTTCTTCTCCCTGGCCACCAGCTTGTTGAACCCCTGAGGTCCCTTGGGAGCTTATTTGAGGTTGCAAAGGTAGTGCTTGATTTGTTGATCCATTTGGAGGGTACACAGATAAGGGCAAAACGGTCTGCACATGTTTGCCCTTCAAAGCTGCCCGGTTAGCAGATTCGTTTGCAGATGCTCCATTCGCTAGGTTCACTGGTTGGAGTAGAACAGGAACTACGGTGCCTCTCGCACCCACAAGAGGGACAGAGGGGGCAGGGACATAATTTCCTTTCACTGAAGATGGGCCTCCGTTTCCCACATAACTGACAAGCTGCATGCCCGCTTCTCTAGATCGCTGTCGTGGTTTACGGCCACGCACATGCGTTTTGTTTTTTGATGACAAATGGGTCTCATTTCTTTTAATCATCTGAACATGTGGTGCTACGTCATTTTCTGCTGTCACAGGTGCATAATGTCCTGGCTTAAAAACAACACCCCTAAGAGTGGTGCTTGAATTACCAATCTTAACAGCAAGTAAATAACCAGCATCAAATGTTGCCTCAACAACTCCTGTAACCGTCTGCCCAATTATGCTATTATTTGCATTCTTAACAGGATTCACATGAGGGGGTACAGTTCCATTCGTCACTTGAAAACCAGGAGGCGCTGGAACAGCTCCCAAACGATTCAGGGTTCGGTCCTTTCGGGGGCGACCACGTTTTCGCTTAGCTGGTTGTAGTAGCGAGGCCTCAGCGCTGTTTTCTTGGTTAGGTTGGTTCATCTTAGTTAAGGAGTTACCACAAAATCTATTATGTTACCCAAAAAACATGGATAGCCAGACTTTGCCTGCAATAAGAGGTGGTGGTATTCATGAGCTATCAGTGGAAGGAGACAAAAGAAAATACATAAAACAACAAAACAACCATGAAAATGTGAACACCTAGAGAAGGAATAACGAACAAAAAACTGTAATAAATACCAAATTATGTATACTTGCAGTTTTCTGTAGCTGCCATGCAGTTGGTGGTAGTTAGCCTCTAAAAGCATACACAACGGGAGTGAATAAAAGATCAAAGTGCATGGTGCTCAAACATGCCGAGTACAGGTGTCCTGAACATTAGGGGTACAAGGGGTAATATGTTCCTTCAGGTTGAGGTTCCCAATCAAAAGGAAGAAGGTTAGAACTGACCATGTACCTTGCTTTGAGGTGTTTTAATGATTTTAAATTTCAACTTCTTCCAGAATTGATCGGAATTATACTATTATAAGTTTCTAAAAATAAATTATTTAGGGACAATTTTTTTAGAAACTGAACTACATTTAGGACGGAGCACGAATTAAAGTGAACCCCCACGAAGAAAACTCCACGGTTCCACCACTGGATCACATATAAATTCAGAAAATACCACTATAAAGTAAAGAAGAACCTCAACTGGTTGCTTGCAAACATGATGTGACCTCAACCTCAGGCAAAGTGATGTACAAACTCAAGATAAATAGCATCAATATGATGTACTCTAATTTGTTCTTGATTAAGTGATATTCCAGTACAGTGCACGAGCTTATTGTATTTTGTTGCAATTTTTTTGGTGAATGTTTCACATGACAATTTCACAATTCAACCCATTGGTGCCACACAGTGACTCGATCAGGCACGAATCCAGGATTTTAGAACCGCGTGGGCTTGGTATTTAAAAATATTGTAAAAAATAATAACAGTGAAAAATAACTTCATATATATAAAAAACAAGTTACTTATAGTGGGCGACTTAGGTAAATAAAAAATAAAAAATTGAGGTGGGCTCTAGATCCGCCCCTGGACTCGATACATCATAGAATACACCATCAAACCAAGTGAGGAAATTTTGAATTAAATTCATCTAAATGAAAATATACTCATAATAAAATTGAATTAAATTCATGTAACTGTAAATATACACTCCTAAACTCAGGTCCTTCAGTTCTCTGGAGCTCATACACAAATTTTTTAATCAGTCCAACACCTACCAAAATCCACATCTCAATTTTCGCCACTATTTTCAACTTTAAGATTTTACTATATACAAAATTCTATAATCGGCCCAAACATAGCTTCTGTTTAAAAAAACGGCATGCACGAAAAATACCATTTTAAGCAAACAGATAAATCACATTCAATAAAACACTAACATTACTATTTCCTTAAGCACATGCAACCACAAATTAATATATAATCAGCATAAACAACAAAGATGAAGACAGACGAACGAACGAACAAGCATAAATTCCGAGCAAACAAATATGCTGCAAAATTCAGAAATAGGAAATTAATTTAGAATGAAAAATTCACACTGATTCACCGGAATTATAATATAGTTGGATCATCGACAGGGAAATTGGACAGTAATTTGTATATAAATCGTACCTCGGTGGGTTTTGGGGATATTTTTGACCGAGCAGATACAGTAATTTGAAACCCTAGATTTTTGCTGTATTTGAGATGAAATTACGGCGTTTAATTGCTAGTATATAATTTCAGTTGCCGTTTGCTTAAGAAGTAAGTACACTTTTTTTTATTTAGACAATAGTCCTGTCATTAAATGATGTTAATGGGCCCGGCCCACTGATTATTTTATTACGGTTGGATCGATATTAAATCTGTTACAATCTAATTAAAAATATCAATAAAATTATTACACACCTAAAATTTTGTAAGCAAATTTTTGTGATTTTCATTTGTGCCCCTATCATTGCTCTATTAGAAACTTAATGAGTCGGTCCAATCCTAAAATCAGACCAAGGGGGTGTTTGAATATTTTTATTTGTTAAACGTTGAAATCTGAATTCACGTCCGAGATTTGGTGACTTATAAAAGGTAGAGTAAAACCGATTTCTAAATTAATTAAACTGTTTGAATATTTTTCTGAATTCACATCTAAAATTAGGGTTACGATATTTGTTTTAGTAAAAGAGATGGGATAAATAGTTGTTGATCTAGTTCTTGGGTTGAGTATTTTCGAAATTACGAGTTTATGAAAAAAATATATATGAAAAAAAATCAATTATCAATATTAATTTATATATTCACACTCTAAATTAATATTTTTTATGTACTCGTATTATTATTAAAAGTGTTTAATAAAAGGTGAGGATTTGGTTTGATATCTTGATGAAACTAGATTGAATTTTTCCGAATTTAAAGATCCTCAAAAACAATCAAGTAAAAAGGTTACCACTAATAATTTAATAATTGTATATTATTCATGGCACTAACCCTAATAATTTGGAGTTTTCCCCATACATCCTTAGACTAACAATAATTTCAAAAGGATGAACAATATTTTTCTAATTTCTCATACACCCCAAGGACAAAAATACTCTTGAAAGCCCAATTTAATGCGCACGTTATGTGCACTTCAGTCAAAAAATGACATATCGCTTTGATATAAAATTATCTCAGTAAAAGAAAAAAACGTTAACATACATCTGTTAGAGCAAAAAAAAAATCGCTAGACAAATACTAAAGCCAAAATAACTTTGATAGATAGACATCTATCACATCGAAAACAATCCGATACATAACTATCGTACATATACTCCTTCCGTCTCATTTGAAACTTCACCTTTTGCTAAAAACGTGTCCGTTAAAAGCTTCACCTTTCAAAATGGCAAAAGAATTTTTACTTTTTCACCAAATATTCTCTCTCCTATTTCACTTTTACGCTTCACAACACTTTTCAAATTTACTATTCTCTCCACTCATTCTCTCTCCTATTTTACTTTTATACTCAGCCAACACTTTCTCCACTAACCTTTTTTTCTTAATTTGCGTGTCCCTTCAAAATAGTGAAGCGATAAATGAGGACGGGAGAGTATATACAAACCTCTATTAATTGACTTCAGAGTTAATTTTGACAACTAAGGCAAAAAGACACATCAAACTACATGAGTTGTCTTTTAGATAAAATTATAACTCCAGAATAACCAAAACCCTAACATAAATAGGTATGGGCGAAAATAACCAAAATCAACAAAAATAATCTAATAACCAACAAAATAATTATGATGGGGCGAAGATCAAGCAGATTGAATTTCCCTTTATCAACCCCAGGGTGAAGTGGTCGGGTTCACTCCTCTTAACTACATATCTAAGGACAATTTCACTCTCAAACGCAACTATCATTCCTATATTCATTATGAAACACAACTCCATACCCAAAATTTAAACTCAAATTGACATTTTTAAAGGAAATATCACGAAAATAGGTTTGCTGACATTTGATGACATTAGAGAAGGATATCAATTAGTAGTTCATGTTAAGGTCACGAAGGGGTAGAAGAGTGGCGCCTTGAGCATGATGGGTGGAGCTTGGGATGCCTGATACGGATATAGAGGCGACGTTGTATCGACGACGGTGAAGATGATGTTCAAGCAATTGGTCAAAATAGGACCAAATCCGATTGAAAAGACGCAACCGAACCCCGGACGAAGGTCGCGGATGCGGTCGTTGATCGCTGTCACCGACGGCGATAAGTCTCTGCCTCTCCGGTCGCCGGTGGAGATGCCGGCGTTGAGGTGTTCGCTTGAAAGAAGGGGAAGATAGTTAAGGAGAAAATGAAATACCCATGGTTTGTTTTTCTGTTTAATTGGAATATCATGGGTAACTCGAGTTTTCACTATTTTATTTAATGAATCAGGAACCTTAGGGGAATAAAAATTACTCCAATGAACTCAACGAGAATAAAAAAACTGTCTTTTTTTTTTTAAGAATCACATCTGGGTTGGAGGACTTTTGCGTAATTTATAATCGTTGAATGTATTATTTGGATAAAGAATTTCAATTTAGCATTGATTCTGCCAAAAGCCCAATCCCATGCGCTATTGGGTTGATATTCCCTAATATTACTGCTATAAATAGTATACTTTCCATAACACTTTGCCCGGCGATTATTTGACAGAATCAGTGCTAAAAATTTCCACCTTATTTCACCGCGCCGCCGTCACTCCGTCGCCATCTCAATACAAAATTCCGGCGAGTTTCAGATGGATGAGGGTTTGTAAACAAAGCAACTTTATAGCAGCGTCCGTTTTCGGAAGAATTTCATCTTTATCACACGTTTATAGTCTTTCTGCGGCGGCGGCGGCGGCGTCTCCGGTTAGTGATTCGATTATTCAGCAGAGTTTAGGTCAAAGTAAATTCTGTTCTAGGAGGATGAGTTCAGTGCCGGAGGTGTTATGGCCGGCCAATTTGGTGAGGGAGACTTTTCTTAAGTATCTTGTTGATGAGAAGGGACACGTTGACTGGAAGTCAAGTCCAGTTGTACCTGTCAATGACCCTACTCTCCTCTTCGCTAATGCTGGTTTGTAATCTTTTCGTATGATTGCTGCTAAAATGCCATTTGAATGTTAATTGATTATGTTTCATCACCAATTTGAAATAAAAATCAATCTTTAACTTTAACTTCCTCAATATTCCTAGTCAGTTGTCATTCAACTATATCTGATTGTTGCTATTATGTCATTCAAATGTTCAATGATTATGTTTCTCACCAATTTGAATTAAAAAATCAGTCTTCAACTTTACCTTCCTCAATATTCAAGCTAGTTGTCATTCAGTTAGAGCGTTGCAAGTTTGATTAATGCATTAGCTAATCTTTTTAATGTACTATGTCCAGTCGTCCCGTGGGGCACTTTTTAGCATAGGACTTGTTTTATTTGTATATTCCACTGTAGTGAGATGGTCACTGATGCCTACAACTTTGTAATTAACAGGCATGAATCAGTTCAAGCCTATTTTCTTAGGCACAGCCGATCCCAACACTGCCTTGAGCAAGCTTACTCGTGCCTGCAACACCCAGAAGTGCATACGAGCTGGTGGTAAACACAATGATCTGGACGATGTTGGCAAGGACACTTATCATCACACATTCTTTGAAATGCTTGGCAATTGGTCTTTTGGAGATTATTTTAAGGCAGAAGCTATTGAATGGGCTTGGGAGCTTCTCACCAAGGTAAGCGTCACACTCTAAACACCTTGCCAAGCCACTATAAGTATCAATATTCATTTGCTCGAATGTTTTTTAATTTCATTACTCACAATTTTTTGGGTCTTCAACTTTTTGTGTTCAAGATTCTCTTGATTTGGACATTTTCGGTAAGAAAGAAATGAAGCCACTCGTTTCTGTCAATTTCACAATTTCTTATAAAGGATCTTTATGCTTCTATCCGTATCATACAAATGCATTTAAATGCCTATTCATGCGACTTAATTGATTTACTTCCTTGGCTTGCACTCCTGTCCGTTTTCACTGTCAGTTCTTTACCCCGCTACTTATGGACAAAGATGAAAAAAAATTGAAAGACGAGAGGTTTTTGGTCTTGATTTATAGGCACACCTGATTAATTAATAAAAATCTGAGTATTTGTAATTGTTGCTTTATAATGATTTTTGGTTATGAGCATTAACATCATGGAAGTATATTTTGACCGAACATATTCAAATATTCATGCACTTTATGATCGCAGGACTATTTCTTGAATTTTCAATTTTATTCTACAAAGTGTGATATTTCTTTGATGTGGCATTAAAAAACAGTGTAATATCTTAGTTTTCATTTTACACTTGAAGAAAAGAAGCTTACTGTTCTTGCTTTACTACACATCTTCAGCTGAATGAATTCATTTTGCATCACATATCACTGCTTTCACTCTTAAATACATCTTCAGCTGATCACTGTCTTGGTTCTCATTTTACACCTGAAAAAATGAAGCATCTTTCTCATTGCCTGGTTGCTACTTGTTATTTCCCAGGTGTATAAGCTACCAACGGATCGCATCTATGCCACCTATTTTGGAGGTGATGAGAAATTAGTTCTTCCTGCAGACACTGAAGCTAGAGATTTATGGCTTAAATATCTTCCGTCAAATCGTGTATTGCCTTTTGGTTGCAAGGTAGGTCTCTCTTCAAACTTAAGGTTCTGAAAACATCTTGTGGAAATTGTATCCCAAATTTATCTGGATATAACATTTCTCTACTAGTCGCGTAGAAGTTTCATCTGACTTTTTACTCTTGTACGACTCTGAGCAGGATAACTTCTGGGAGATGGGTGATACTGGACCTTGTGGACCCTTGTACTGAGATACACTTTGATAGAATTGGGAACATGGATGCTGCATCATTGGTTAACAATGATGATCCCACATGTATTGAGATATGGAACCTTGTCTTTATTCAGGTAACATTTTGCTTATGACTCTCTTATATGTATCAGCCTAAGCTACTGTTATATTTGCCTTCTTTCTGTCTGTATATCAGAATGTGAGCGCTCATCTTACATATAGTTAATAATTCCCTTTTTCTTTTGCTCTTCAACAGTTTAACAGGGAAAGTGATGGTTCTTTAAAACCTTTGCCAGCAAAGCATGTTGATACTGGTATGGGTTTCGAAAGATTGGTTTCTATTCTTCAGAATAAGATGAGCAATTACGATACTGATGTCTTCATGCCCATTTTTGATGCTATACAAAAGGTAAGACATATGTGTTAGGATTTTCTTTGATAAGATGTTATGTTAATTTTTGTTATATGAAATAGAGTTATTATTCCAACTAAAGTTGAAAAGGAGGGGGGGAGGATATTAAGTTCAAGGACCAAATTGTCTATTAATAATTCATAAACGTAGACCAAATATGAAACAGCCACCACTGTCCCTGTTATGTACTCTCTACCTCTTACCTTGTCATATTTTTTTTTCTCCATGTAATCTCCAATTAACTGGTAGGCAACTGTAGCTAGACCGTATTCGGGAAAAGTTGGACCAGATGATGTGGATAGAGTTAACATGGCGTACAGGGTCGTTGCTGACCACATCAGAACTCTTTCATTTGCCATTGCTGATGGTTCTTGTCCAGGTGCATTTTTTTTTTACTTGCAGCTTTAATTTTGCACTTGTAGGGGTAGCAATGCCACGTACAGAACCATTTAATCTAAGAGCCTTATCAGGGTTCATGACTTCATGTTTTAGTTTGCACTCTATTCAACCCTTCCAAAAGAAAGTCTAGACTTCTACATGCAGAGCAGTACAATTCAATTAATCTGCTTACAAACCATATAAAATAAGTTTTCCCAGCACGAATGATTATCTTGCTTTTTTCTCTGCAGGTAATGAAGGGCGTGAATATGTCCTAAGACACATTATTCGCCGAGCTGTACGATATGGAACTGAAGTCCTGAAAGCTCAGCAAGGATTTTTCAATGGGTAGCTAATCTGCATTTTTTTCTCATGATTGTTTCTTGTCGTAGGATCTATATCGTTTCTACTTTTTATTTGAGCTTATACCTTTTACTGCTGGTTGGGGTGTATCCTTTTTCTAAGTCCTGCCAATGATTGTGTGAAATTAGGTTGGTAAAGGTTGTGGTTGAAGTCATGGGTGACATTTTTCCCGAGCTAAAACAACATGAAGAGCATATCAGGGAAACAATTGCAGCAGAGGAAACAAGTTTTGGCAGAACATTGCTTAATGTAAGCTTGGGCAATTAATTATGTGCTTAATACTTCTGTAGATCCTTACCATTCTTTTGTGCACTTTTCTTCCAATGGCATGTGCTGTATCACAAACGGAGCACAGCCTCGCGTGTATCCATAAAAACACTTGCCAGTATTTTACATGTCTCTGAATCTGTTGACATTACTTAAATTTACCTTCCATGATGACACCTCTTTGCTCGGGATTTATGGCTCGAGTCTGAGACCCCCAGTCAAAAGTCTTATGCTATCGGGCAAATCTCATTTCCAGCTGTAGGGGTTTGTATTCTTATATTTAAAATGCATGATCCTAGATGGGTGGTGTTATTTATGTTGCCAATACACCTTTTCGTATTATACTTCGTCCTAGCTGATTAATAAAAATTTCACACACAATAATACTAACTATGAATAAACATGCGAAGACAATACACTCATTCTGATTATTGCATTGTATAGATAGCCAGTATATGTACCTATATCTTTTCTGGTTGTGGAGCAACCGAAAGTTAGTTTATCTTGCAGACCATCTCTTTTTATCATGCTTTAAGGAGCGTTTGTTAAGTTATATGCATATTTGCCTAATAGGAACTTTATCTTACCAAAAGTTCTCTCCCTTAACTGTCAATAAGCTCTCTGCAAATTGATTTCACAAAACCAAATTGCTTTGATTTGTTCTAAATAGACTCTTGTTCTCCTCTTTGGTTTCTCCATTATTATCTGATTGATGGTAATAGTATGTAGATATTCATACTTAATTATTATGTTATCCAACTTATCCAACTGGAAGCCCTTAATCTATTTCTATATTTGAAAAATAACATTTACTTGCAACTGACTTACTATTGGCCTTCCATCAGGGAATCGAGAAATTTAAGAGGACTGCTCAAGATGTTCAAGGAAAGATTTTTAGTGGACAGGCAAGTTTCTGAATTCTTGCTTTCTTTCTATTTGCTACTCCATATTTTCAAGCTGTACTCAAAATAGCATTTTCCCCCTGATCTCAGAGTTAGTTGCTTTATATATTTGACACTAGTGCAGATTAGCGATAGGGTTAGTGGTTTGAAATGTTATATGCTGTAGATTTCTGTTTCTGCTTCTGCTTCTAACCTGTCTCTTTCTTCTTTTTTTTTGTAGGATGCATTTGTGTTGTGGGACACTTATGGCTTCCCGTTGGATCTAACTCAGGTGAATGGAATATTCATTATTAGCTTCTTTTCTTTTCTGAATCCATTTTTTATTCACCGCTGATACTTTGTTTTATCAGTTGATGGCTGAAGAAAGAGGCTTGACAGTTGATGTTGAGGGTTTTGACATTGCTATGAACGAAGCAAGAGAAAGATCAAGGAATGTTCAGAACAAGGTAGCATAATCTTCTTCGCTTTTTCCTCTTTATGTTCGTTAAAGGGAAATGGACTTCAACCTAATGTCTCCGCCAGAAATCCTTATGATCTAATGTGATTTATCTGCAACAAGCTGCGAAGACCATAGTCATGGATGCTGATGCTACATCTGCATTGCACAAGAAAGGTGTTGCTGCAACGGACTATTCCTTCATGTTTACATGGTTTCAAGTCTGTGAATAAAACAATTTGCATATTGCCTTTGTTCGAGTATAGTGTAATATAAATGAATAATAATCTGTAAATAATATCCTTTTCTCAAGAAAAAGTGGTAATTATTGCAGTCTTTAATTTATACTCCCTAAGACTCTAAATGAATGATCATTTTGTAAAGAATGTTGTCTCTAAATGAATGTTCATAATCTATAAATAATTATCCCATAATCTAAATGATTTTTTACCTTAAAAAATATCATATTCCAATGTATACATGCAAAACTAAAAGTTTATAGAGTGGATTTATGCATTGTTGGAACTAAATTTTCTCAAAAGTCCATTTTCTTTTCAGAATGTCCCTTGAATGAAAAATGGACATTCATTTAGGATGGCTCTAAAATTGGAAGTGTCTGTTTTCTCCCTCCCCCTTCCCCCGTTCTCTTACTGTTTGATTCTTGATGTACGTGAACTTACGGTTTCAGTTGATGCTCAGATTGCCTTTTTTTTTTCCTTCAGGATCACAAAAGTGTTATAAAAGCGATTTACACTGGCAATGAGTTCTTGGAAAGTGCTTTGGCTGGCGATGAAGTAGGTATTATTCTGGAGAGTACAAGCTTTTATGCTGAGCAAGGTGGCCAGGTTTGTATGCTTTATGATCTGGTTGAATGTCAGTTATTTTCTCAATTGTTTGGCGTCTGGGCAAGATGTATGCTTCTGATCGATTGCCATAAGAAATATTACTGAAATTTTTATATATTTTGAGAATGAGGCCAAATGTAACGAATATATGCACATAATTTATCCTTTAATTCATGTGCCTTTTAGTATATGAATTGGTGTCTACATGAGATTGTATTCATCTTTTAATACTAGCATACATTAAACAGCATACATTTTTAACATGCTAAAACCGATTTGCTTCTAAAACTGTAATTTGTCCTGGCTGTAGATATTTGATAATGGGGTGCTGGGAGGTTCTTCAGTATCATTTCAAGTTTCTAATGTTCAAGTTTATGGTGGGTTTGTCATCCATCTTGGTCATTTTACTGGAGAATCAGGCAGATTCAAAGTTGGGGATGAAGTAGTCTGCAAGGTGATGCTACTTATTTTTACTTGATACTGTTCTTCATTTGTCTGCATGCTTTGTTATCTTCTATTTGTAACCAGACGTATTTTTAATTTCTTGAGCAGGTTGACTATGAAAGGCGTAAGCTCATTAAGCTCCGAACCATACTTGAAAATACCCACATGTTAAATTTTTTGCTCTCAGGGGTAAGGCTGAAATAACATTAATCTGTTTCTATTTAATTCTCAAGCACCTCCTCATCCCTGAATGGCCAGCCTGGAATCTTGAAACCTTCTGGAACATATTTGCAGAAGTACTGGGGACTCATGTTGGACCAGAAGGGATCGATCGTATTCCGGAAAAATTAAGATTTGATTTTTCACACGGTAAACTTTCATCGTTTATTAAGTTTTTAGTGTATAACTGAGTAATATAAGAGACTTGACATGTACTCTTGAGATCAAGTTTTCATTCCTGAGAAATTAAGGGTTTGGATATGATGAAGGGTAAATTATTTTTTGTTGTAAATGACCTTAAATGTGAACAGGGAAGCCTGTAAAGACGGAAGAACTGAGAAAAATTGAATCTTTGGTTAAGTCAATGAATGTAAATTAAAGCAGAACTCCTTGGATGCTTTTCTTTGGCAAATAGGAGGCTAGCTTGGCTGATGCAAAGCGATTAAATGGGTTCAAGATGAGAGCTGTATTTGGTGAAGTGAGCTTCATTTCTCACCCTGGTTTCATAAATCTGTGACCATTCTTGGGCCTTACGGGTGCCCTAATAATTATTGATGTTGATACAGGTCTAGTCCCCTGATCCAGTCAGGGTAGTTGCAATTGGACGAAAAGTTGGAAGACTCTCTTGGCTGATCCAGAAAATAAAGAGTGGCTGTCAATATCCACGGAGCCTCTGTGGGGGTACATGGCCTTTCTTTTCTTTAGTTTCTAATACTCCGTACTAATTTCTTTTCCTGAGATTTTATAACATTTATTGTGCAAATATATTTAGGGACCCATATAACTGAACACTCGAGAGGCCAAGGCATTTGCCCTTCTGTCCGAGGAGGAGGGGATTGCAAAGGGAATCAGAGTGACTGCTGTTACAACAGAGGGTGCTTTTAAAGCCTTAGATCTCAGCCTCTCTTCACTGGAGAGCAGGAAGTGAAATGAAGCATCAAAGTATGGAAGGAAGCCTTCTTGGGAACAGAGTTAACTTAATCACTCTTCGTGGTGTACACATTTGTTGCACCTAGTTACTGAAAATAATATTTTAGTGAAATCAGTTTCAAAGTGTTTAATCTTTTCTTAGAACTTGAACTTTTCTTAGACTATTTCTTTTCAAGATAAGTGATATTATCATTGAAATTATTGTTTATCAAGTTCATTTGAGTTCATCTTAATTCTCCACAATCGCTCTTTTGTAGAAAGTAACATCATTAAAAAATTTGGTCGCGTGGAATCTGCAGCTATCCCAGCTGCCAAGAAAGCTGATCCTCACAGGCCAAACTTTCTCTACTTCAGGTATTTATTTACTTCTGTCGCGTGCTCTACACAATCCATCATTCTGTGTATTATGACCTTAAAAATATACTTCTGGGTTATGTCTATTAGAATCAAGTGTTCAAAGCTAAAAAGAAGATGGAGGAAGAAAACAAACATAAAGCTATAGAAGCTGCAATTGGAAGTGCAGAAGTTGCTTCTTCCGAGGGGGAAAGCCTTTCTGTGTATTGCGTGTTTCAAGAGTTGGTTCAGGATGCCAAGGCACTTCGTGAAGCAAAGCTTGTTAAAGTCATGGCCGAAAAGGTTTTTAAACATCTACTCTCTCACTTCTCTCCTTCGCTATTCACTGGCTTTTACCACTCATCTGACTTTGTGTTGGTGGATAAACAGAAAATGGCAGTGATGGTTTTCAGCACAGATGAAAATGCAAACAAGACTGTCGCATGTGCTGGTGTACCAGAGGAAGGAGATAAAAAACAAGGGATCTGAAAGTGGTCGAGTGGTTAACTGCAGCTTGAATCCTTTGGACGGGAAAGGCGGAGGCGGGAAAGGCGGTATTGGTCAAGCGACAGGTTAGTTTCTCTATGCAAAACATTGATGTTCAGTTATGGTTAATCACCTCCCCCCACACACACACACGACTCTGCCACCCTAACACTCCCACCAAACACACAAACATTTAGAAAAAGAAAAAGATGGACCTTTAGTTAGTTTGTATGCTTTCCCCGTTATACACCCACCTAAATCTTGCATCATTCATTTACTTGGCGAATCATTTCCGATTGCAGGGACCTGGTATACATCAAGTTGAAGATGCAATGGATGTTGCGGCATCATTTGCTGCACTGAACTGGAGTTGATAAAGCACCGATGATTTGTTATATTGATGTTTCCTGCCGAAAGTAGGGCTAATTCTCATCAATAGTTATGATTAATTAGAAAGAAATATTAGTTGTTGCTATGTATCTGAGGAAAGTTGGAAGAAGTTTGAAAGAGAGTGCAGTTTCAACGTTTTAGATTATATTTGTGAATGTTATTTTCTATATTTATCAACCATTTGATTTGACCAATGTTAATGGTATTGTTGCATTCGGAACGGTGCGTCAGTGGTACTTGCTATGGTTTTGCTGTAGGGCCTGCTCTTATTCATTCAGCACTGAACGCGCATCGATCGACATAACGCAATCTCGGGATCGCTTGCTTTTTTTTTCTCCATTCAAATCCGACATACCTAATTGCACGTTTGCTTTTTTCTCCATTCGCATCTTAATGCTTCTTATTTTCCACTCTAATTTTCGTAAGTAAAACTATCACTTATTTGTCATTTAATTTATTTATTCTCATATATAATCTCTTTCTATAAACTCGTAATTTCCAAAAATACTCAACCCAAAACATTGGGGATCAAGAAGACAAGAACTATTCATCTTCATCTATCTACTCCATTAAACGCCGTAACATTAATTTCGTATATAAATTCACTTAATATTCAAACAATTTGAGTAAGATCTAAATCAATTTTCAGACACACACCTTATCAATTCGTGACGTAAAATCGTATTTCAGCACTAAAAAATCAAATGTCACCATAATGATTTCAGCTCTTAATTT
>JAFEMH010006459.1:0-122812 GCA_022495995.1 Adenophora triphylla var. japonica
TGCAAAATTACCATAAAATCATCATAGTCGACAATTTTGTTAATTATTTGTGAAAAGTTAGTTTCGGTCATATTTTCCCTAATTAAATGTGTACACGAGGGTATATTTGTGTCCAATGCGCGAAATGCGGGAGCACAAATATCATATTACCCCCAATGCTCGGTTGCTTGGAAAATTTACCAGCGCTTTATAGGCCATGACCCTATCTATAGTATAAATGGGAGCTTGTCGCTGTACGGTCTGATGAACGTCGGAAGTCTTAGGAAATTTCGAATTTATGATCATTCAAAGTTGTCCATTTCCCATTTTACCGCCAAAAAAATTAAATTAAATTAAAAAAAACGTAAGAACTTAATTAAAAAAAAAAAAAAAAAAAACGTGTGTCGCGCACAGGGGAGCTTCTACTAGTTTTCTTATATTAATGGGAAGAAAAACTAGAAAAAAATTCTTAGATTTCCCACCTTTTTATGTCTTATTAACTCTAGAAAAAATTTCTCAACATCAGCATGCTATATATCAATAAAAGCATAATATAAGAAAGTGAGCGTATGATAATTGCAGAGCCAAAACGACAGAAAAACACCAGTATGATAATTGCAGCACCAAAACAACAGAAACACACCAAGCCAGGTATACATCAGACCAAAAAAAAAAAAAAAAGAAATACAACAGACAAAGTTATATACTGGGTTACATTACAAGATTCTAGAATTAAATTCCAGCAAGTCAGCAATTTTTCTTCTCACGAGGCAAATATAATAAGCATAATCTTCATGTTTTTAGACAATAAGGCCAGCGCAGCAGACTCTGACACTGAGCGAAGGAGGTTAAA
Organism: Adenophora triphylla var. japonica; assembly: GCA_022495995.1. Taxonomy (NCBI): domain Eukaryota; kingdom Viridiplantae; phylum Streptophyta; class Magnoliopsida; order Asterales; family Campanulaceae; genus Adenophora; species Adenophora triphylla. The sequence continues at coordinate 833 of JAFEMH010006459.1, forward strand.
CTGACTTCATAGTGAAGTGGGCAGCTGTTTTTTTGAAAATGCAGTAGATGATATTACTTTTCAATCAGCTTCGAGACAGACCAACTTATGAACAGAGACTACAGCTTGTCTTCTGTCCCTGCCACACATAGCACCCCGTTTCAAGAAGTACCCGTTATCCCGCATTATTCTGCTGACTACACAGAGGAGAAGGCCAAGGAAGAAAACTCAAAAGAAATTATCAGTCGGTCTGAAAGACTTGACCGTGGCTGTCCAGATATTGATGCACAACTCCTACTATAATCGGAATCAGTAATATGATAAGTAACAGAAAGCCAAATTTAAAGTTAAGCTGTCGCGCATCTATATTCCTTGTTGTCTCGAGATCAGACACATTGTCAGAATTCTTGTCAGCCTGTAACCCAAGACAGACGGAAAGTCACTGCAGTTTAGTAATGTAAAGTTCCATTCTAGATTTAGTCTCAGTAAAACTTGCAAAAAGGGTAAAGACAACAGATAGTAATAGTACTAGAATAGAATAGAAGCATGGTTCGGGGGAAACATAAAGGCAACATACTTTCTTTTCCACTTTACAATGCAATAGTGTTGTTTAATGTGCATTGTGTTGTGTCACGAGTACTTCTTCAAATAACCATAAAGCAAGATAGCACAAGTACAACAGGAGCCCAAGAGTCCAACACTTGAGGGTATCTACTAAGGAAGACTTGTTGCCACTATGACAGCTGCTGTTTGCTCTAGTGTGAATTTTTGTTTGAAGGTCTTGGCTGCTAACATGTGCAGCAAGAATTATCTCCCACAATCACCATCTCAAAAGTTGCCACTAGGATAGTTTAGTATATGTAGATGCTTAAAATGTGTCCTTAAGATGCATATCAGCTTTCACCTCATTTTTAATTGAAGAGTTGGAACTCTTTCTAGTATCAAAAAGGCGATTTGCTTACAATACTTTTTTATTCAATCTCTTTATTGATATATATACCTATATATGTACTCCCTCCGTCCCAATTGAAACTACACTTTGTATTAGGCAGATGAATTAAGAAAAGTGTTAGTGAATTGGATGTTGTGGTAGGAAAGAGCGCGGGTATGAGAGAGAAGAGTGGGTTAGGAAATAATAAGTAGAAAGTTGTTGTGAGTGTGAAAGTGGGTCCAATTGAATAAAAAGAAATATCATAACCTTTCCATTTTAGAAAGTGTGAACTTTGTAATGGGACACCCAAAAAGGTAATATGTGTAGTTTCAATTGGTATATATATGTATATATATATACACACATATATACACACACACACTCAAGAGTGAATGAGAATACAAATATCTATTTTGATACGCTTACTATGAAAGCTGTAAACTAAGAGTATAGAAATGTATGCCTGAGCAAATGTACACATATGTCAATGCCATTTTTATTTTACTTTTGAAAAGTACTATAAATTGTCAAATGAGTAAATTATATCAAATCAATTTTCTTTAATTTAGCACAATAATAAATAAAAAATTGGGATTTGAGTAAACGACATTAGTAATATTATTAATTAGAGGTATGAGTTATATTATTGCTCCTTTGGTGACCATAAGGTCACGGGTTCGGGTACCATTGCGAACGGCCTGCTTGGCAATTGTCGGGGAAGGCTCTAGCCCAAATGGTTCCCTCTCCCGGCCCCGCTTGGCGGGGAAGCGCTTAGCGCACTTGGGGTTTGCCCTTTGCCCTTTTGAAGAGCGAGATTTCACATGATCCTAGGGAGAGGTGTGAGTTTGGCGGCGACAAGAAAGCCACATTTACATTAACCGTTTCAATAAAGATATGGAAAAAAAGATCCATGATAAATCGAAAACTTGATGGCCGAGGGCGTTGTGGGTAACCAAAGTTGGGTTCCCTTTTCTACAATTCTGCTGTGTCTTCCTCTCTCTCTCTCTCTCTCTCTTTCTCTCAACGTCTTTCTTCTTCTTTATTCTGAGTTCTTCAGTCTTTTAACTTCTTGCGGGTAATTAATCGTTTATGGTATCCGGGCGTTGTAAAGCCGTAGGTGAGGAATCTACAAACTCATCGGGCACCGTGGCTAATGACGGTCCGGCAAGGTAATCCTTCCTCCAACAAACACGGCCTCCCGACCTTCTTGATGAGCAATCTTAAATGGGACATTGCAGATTGTCGAATGAGAACTACCAAATTGAGTTCTCTGTTCCTCTCCGTGCTAGAAATCCGTTCTCTTACCACTGTCGTCTCCGACAAGAACCCTCCTCCCCGCTCTACCTTCTAGCGCCACCGTAAACCGTGAATATGATGCCTTCATCCATACATCCCGGTTTGTCTTGGGGTGGATAAAAGCCTCAATCACTTATGAGGTTCGGCCCATGAAACCACTCAGGAAGCATGGGATTTTATAGCTAAAGAATTTGGGAGAGCCTCCCATCCACATCCAAAACTCTTGCTCGTGCCGGCGGCGGTTTGAAACCAAGCACTATGCGGTCGAATCCTTGGCGGGTTAGGACATACCTATAAAGAGTTCATTACCACACTGAAAATTCCCAGAAAGGTGATATCGCTATTGATGACCTTATAGACCTTCTCTTACAAGAGAAAGCCCTTGGCAAAGGTTTGCCAATAGAACCCATACCAACCTTAGTGCGCTTCTTTGCCGCCAAAGAGCCGGAGAGATCGCCACATATCCCTTCTTCCCTCACACCTTTAGCCGCTTCTTCTCGTAGGGCGACGGGGAGGGTTTCGGCCTAGTGCTCCAAATAATCATGGGGTTTCTATTTTATACCTAGCCCCAAACCGTAAAGGGTGGCAATGAAACAACAAAGAAACAAAGGCAAAATAACATTTGTGGCATTTCGCCGCCACCGATCATTTCAACCTAACCCTTTTCCACCTCGGTTTAGGCCTCATAACCCCCCTCATGTCCATACACACCACCCAACCCGTTTTTAGTCCGGATCAGACATCGTTAACTGTCGACTTTGCATGAAAAATGGTCGTGAAGCTTCCACGTGTTATCAAAGGGGAAATTTTGCCTCAACGCAGTTCTATCCCGGTGGAGATCCGTCGTATTTCGGTTCCTCACCCATTGCTCGTCTCATTTGTCCTGGATTTCGAAGCGACTAATCACATGACATCCTCTGGATGCCCCGATAGTACTTCCCGTATTCGGGTAATGATTTGATGTGGCGTATTTCATACTTATCTAATTCCTATATTTTCCGTGCTTATTATCTTTGATTTTCATGTAATTAGTATAGATTTGATGTAATTTTAGAGTATTGTGTATTGTGAGGCTTTTTTGAGAGATTATTGTAATCAGGAAAATTAGTCATTCTTTTATGTAATCGGGTGTAAGGGTTTCATGAAGCTAAAACAAGTATTCAAGAATTAAATCAAAGTTCAAGATCAAGTCAATGAAGAAAACTCAAAGCAATTGATGACAAGAATTGAAGAAAGAGAGAAGAAGGAAGACCTGGAAGTAGCAGCAAAAGGGGACGACGGCGGGAACAAGGGAGTTTTCTTAGAACAATTCCAATTGTGATTATTTTTCATGGAGGGCTAAATCCTACCACTTTGGATAATAAATTTTGATCTGTTTTGAAGATCAATTAGGGTTTTATTCTTTCTATCTCTTTCTCCCTAATTATAATTTTACTCGTGCTTAAATTTAAATCTATTTCTAGGATTTTGAAACTTGATCAATTTCTTAATCCTTTTAATTGGTTTTTGCTAGAATTCCCTTTTATCGTGTCGGACTAGGGTTTTCATTGTAGCAATTTCATAATTCTTTTATGTGTCATCTTGAATTGTGATTAGGATAAAATTAGCTTTATTTTCTATTTGAAAAACAAATAGAGTAATTCCTTGATCTTAAATCTCTTAGAATTTCATCAATTAATATTTAGAATCTTGGCCCAGGTATCGGCTAGGTTTTAGTATTGATTAGGATTATTAGTTGAGTGTGTCGCCGCTAGTAATTATTAACGAAGAAGAGATAGAGATTTTATATCTCGTGATCAATTGATTAGGGGAAGAACGAAAGAATGAACCGATGATATTGATTGATAAACGGTGATAGTTTTATTTGTCGAGGTGCTTTTACATTATTGTTTTCAATCGATCTAATTTCTTGCTTTAGTATAAATTCAACAAACAAATCAAATAAACTCCCAAACCAGTGCGTGACTATTACACGAAACAAATAACCGTTCTTCGGTGGATCGACCACTGGACTTGCCCTTCTTTGCGGTTTTGTAGGAGTCTTGTCTTGGTAAGTAATTTGTAGGGGTGCGACTTTAGCCTATCAAATTTTGGCGCGTTCTTGCGGAACGGTGTTTATTTGTTTGTGTTCTTATTTAATTCTGTCATTTTATTTTTCTTATTTATCTTTTATCTCTTTATTAGTTTCGCCCTTGTCCCTTTGTGGTGTGGATCATTGTATGGTCCATACCAGTTGACTAATAATCTTCTTGAGCTTCGTGATCCGAGAAATAGAAAAGACTTTCGGGAAGAGAAGGAAAAAGTTATTGGTGGATAAGATGGAGAATGGGGATCCGCGCCGCTTCCGCCCAGGACCACAAGGCGAAGAGTAGCCCCTAATTGGGGGAAGCGACCACACGCGATTGTATTTCTGCCTTGCACGATGGTGTCACCTTTGGTGAAGCCGGGATTATTGAATCATTGTCTCATTTTCGTGGTATGCGGGCGAGAATTGAATCGGCCACATTTCTCGGTTCGTGCAAATGCTGCCCAGTATGAAGCCGGCATCGCTCCCGATTGAGCGGCTTTTATTTAGAGCGTTCTCTTTCACCTTGAAAGACAATGCCAGCACTGGTATTATCACTTACCACAGCTTGATATCGGCTACAGCGGCGAGATGAAGAGGCATTTTGGATAAGTTCTTCCCGGTGAACCAGATTAATGTCATGAAAAGGGACATTAGTAACATGGAACGAAGGCGGATGAAGTACTTTTATGAGTATTACAATCGGTTCCACACGCTCGCCGGAGTTGCCTATCGCGGGTATGATGCGGATCGGTGATAATGTACTTCCCGGGAGACTTTCGATCGGGATAAGAGGATGGTTGACTCTTCGTGTGGGGGTAGCATGCGAGCAAAACTCTGCGGAGGCCCGAAATTACTGGAGGAGCTAGCGAGTACCGAACACGTAGGAGGAGATCCGGTGTCGAACGGGTTAGTGTTATGGGCGCAGCGGTGGGGAAAATGAGAAGCTTGAGTCGAAGTCGAGGAGTTGAAATGTATGATGAATCGATTCTTGTTGAGTTGGACGAAGGGCGGGAGAATGTGAATTCGGTTGGGTTCCCAGCGCACGGCATAGACGGTATAACTATAGGGGGTAATCGACCTATGATAGATGGGGAACTGACAGCTACGGCGAGCTGCAGCGGTCTACGAATAACATGTTCCGTCTGTGGCTCGAGTATGACTACCTTTTGACGGTTTTGCCGGTATCGGCGAAGGGCCGATGCTAGTATCGATGGTGCTGGAGAGACAAAATGGGGCGGTGCGAGAGCGGTGGTAAGAATGGAAGCTAGAGAGGCGCGAAATCATCGCCTCAAGCGGAGAACCTTAGAAGCAAAATGTTAGCGCGGTGTATGTGAGGCGGAAGAAGAGAGTTGATGGACGAGATGGTTTCTATAGGCGAACGAATAGAAGGTTGAAAAGAGTGTTGAGCTGAATTGGAGGTTGAGGCGGCGAAAGCGAAGGAAAAATTTTGGAAGAAAAGGGTACTACGTCGGAGTGCTGTACCACCCGGTATTTGAGCGGAGGTGCCGTTCCCTCGAAGCCTTGAGAGAGTCGAGGAAGCGGGGCATGACAAGGCTATTTTGATACTTTAAAGAGGCTAGAGGTGAACATCCCATTCTTGGACCTTCTTCATACCGTTTCGAGATATGCTAAGTTTCTGAAGGAGTTGTGCACCACCAAGAGAGATCAGAAGCTAAGGAGTCAGAAAAAGATTAAGGTTATTGAACATGTTAGCGCGGTTTATCAGAAAAAGATGCCCAAAAAGTGTAGTGATCCGGGCAAGTTCGTGATTCCAGTGACTTTTGGGAGTAGTTCAGTTCAGAAAGCTATGCTTGATTTAGGGGCTTCAATCAATGTTATGCCTTGTACATTGTTTGAAAACCTTAAATTGGGGATGTTTTCCTTATTTTTTAAGTCAGATGTTTTTACTGAATTCAAAATCCTTATTGAAAAACAGTTAACAGGTAAAATATCTGCTATTTATACCATTAAAACTATCAACAGAGATGGGGAGGAATAAATTTACAAAAGGTTTGCGGCATACTTAATTGAAAATGGGATTAGTCACCGCGCTTCTTGTCCACACACCTCCACGACGAAGCGGGGTGGTTGAAAGAAAACACATGTTTACTTGCTCGAATCCTGAGAAATTTTGGTACATTAGCTTTTACTCTGCGGTTTTCCTCATGCTAAGCGTTTGCCCGTCGCGCCAATTGCAATATATTTCTCCTTATCAAAAATTGAGGAAAAGAAAATCGGACTACAAGTTTACGAAAGTGTTTTGGTGCGCTTGTTTCCACTAATCTTGTCCCCTGATAAATGCATGAGCTAAATGCTAAAAATCGACCCAGTGTGTGTTTTTGGGTTATAATTTAATGTGAAGGGTGCCGATGTTTGATCCTCGTTCTAGCGAGTCTACATTTCACGACAAGTGTTATTTGATGAAAGTCGTTTTACGATTTTGCACAATCTTTTCTAGTGCTCTACCTGCCTCGGGTCAAAATTCTCGAGATCTGATGGCGATCTGAAGTTACCTTCGGTTAGTCTACATGTACTACGGCCCGTGCCTCCTTGTGCCATCGGTCTATTCCAACTTCTTTGCGGGACTCCGGCCCACCTCCCTTACGGCTTGTTAACGAGCCGTCGGGCCGTCATCACTATTCCGGCCAGCACGGATTCCGGCCCAGCCGCGCCTTCCAGGATCTTCCTCTCGTTCGGCTCTGGGCGGAGCCTCCTCCAGCCCGCCGCCAGCATGCCCAGTCCCTTTCACTGAGACTCGCGCTGTCCCGACCCGTTTCCTCCCTACAGTGATGGGATGACCCAGCAGCCTCGGCCCAGTGCTGCTCCTGGTCCCGACCTCGGACTTTACATCTACGGCTGCTCCGGACAGCTGTTACGGTTGCTCGTAATCCGATTGTTGGCACTCGACTATGACTACGTAGCGGCGGGTATTTTCGCAGAAACATCGGTTCGATCTGAATGCAGCAAGTGCGGATTTTCTCAGTTTTATGAACCCGTACTTTCTGTCGAGTTGCTCACTTGTGGCTCGTTGGCAAAAATGCATGAAGAACTTCGGGCCATTCACAAAATCGGACTTGGTCCACTTGATCCTCCAGCCTCGCGATCCTTGGCAATCGTGGTAGCGAGTGGATCTATAAGGTAAAACGTCAGCGAGATGACTCGATCGAAAAGTACAAAGCGCTCAAACGGGAGGGGGTCGATTATGAAGAAACTTTCGATCGGGTGGTAAAGCCGGCTACTATCCGTACTATACTCTCTACAGCTCGCTCAGGGATTGGCCCGTCGAACAGTTAGATGTACGTAATGCCTTTCTAAATGGTATTCTTGCGGAAGAGGTATATATAGCTCGAACCTCTGTGCTTTATTGACCTGTTCGCGAGATAGTGTGTCGACTTCATCGTGCGGCATGTACGGTCTTAAACGGTCGCCTCGGGCTGGTTTCACCGGCTTCAATCATGACTATCTTCTCACCTTAGGCTTCTTTAATAGTCAGCGAGACTCTTCTACGTTTCTTACGTCATGCAGCATGGCACCATTGTTGCCATACTAGTTTATGTTGACGACGTCGTTGTCGCGGGATCACACTTCGCTTCGTTCCTTCTATTGCGATTTCGTATGCTCCGCCTTTGAGAGTAGAAGATTGGGGCCTCTTAGCTTCTTTCTCGAGAATAAAATCCACTCCACCAAGAGTCGCCTTCATCTCACACAATCTCGGTATGCTTCGTATCTCTTACGAAGTTGATATGCAATTATGTAAACAGCTTCCACCACTCTTGCCCGGGTTCCCATTTGTCGGCTTTAGGCGACCCTCTCCCGAGATCCCTATATATCGTAGCATGGTGGGGCACTGCATTACGTTACTCTTGCTCGGCCGAGACTTGTCCTTTATTGTTAATCAGATCGCGATTTATGAACACACGCCTCGTACATCTCATCTTATGGCGATCAGCGTATAATGAGATTTCTCGAAGGCATGATCTCCTTTGGTCCCGTCTTTCCAAGCCTCGGTCGACACCTCTATCTTAGCATTTTGTGACGCCGATTGGGCGGCTCACCGGATGATCGCCGCTCCGCAGCAGACGCTTGTATTTTTATCGGTCTAAATCTCGTTGCTTGGCCGACCCAGAAGCAACCTATTGTTGCCGTCTAGTAGTGAAGGCTGAATATAGAGCCTTAGCCTCAGCTACTGAACTTAGGTGGTTTCATATCTTTATCGTGAAGCTGGGCATTGCTCTTCGTCCATAGTTGTTAAAGGCGAACGGCGAGAGGCGGGCGATACATCATGAAAAGGCGCGAGGCGGTAGAAAAGCGGCGAAAAGGCGAACAAGGCGAAAAAATAGAATAAAAAATTAGTAAAAATTAGTAAATATTAGAAAAATATATAAATATACATGTAACATATAAACAAAAATTCAAACATGTTATGAACAAAAATAAAACATATAAGTTTCACTTATAAATAGTATCATAAACATAATTTATACCCCGGAGAAGAGAGAGAAATTTAAGACAAAATTTAAACCACATGGTTCAAATTAACAAAACAAATACTAGAAAGAAGAGGAAAAACAATAATATTTTTAACGAATGAAGAGGAATAAATAAAACAAAAGAAAATATTATGAGGAATGTAAAGTAAACGTCGCAAAGTTCGGAAAAAAACAAAAAAACAAAACAAAAACTAAATCTTTGAACAGAAGTACCCGACACGACGTGAATTCGGTTCGAGAGTCGCGGTCGTTCGGGGCCGAGGTCGTCGTCGAAGGAACGAACACTGAAGTAAATTTATCTGCGTCTCTTGTTGTGGTAAAAATTCTGTAATAGTCGGTATTTATCGAATCTGAAATTGGGTCAGTCGATTTTATAATCGATTTATAGAATCGAACTTACATTAGAAGAAGTTTCCATAAAAACAGAAACTCCGAAACCTAATTTGACACGTTACGGCTTCTCTCTTTGAATTCGAGTTACGCTTTTCATAAACGACCGCCTCGTCCTGCGGCGGCGTACCCTCAGGCGCCGATATGGCGGAGTGGGCGAGAGAAGCGGCACCTTTCGCAACTATGTCTTCGTCAGCCTCGTCTTTTATGCGATAATATCTCGGCCCTCCGTATGTCGAAAAGAATCAGGTTATTCGTATGCTCGTACAGACACATTGAGATTGATATACATTTCGTTCGAGACTTACATCACCAGGTGGTTTCTCTGACTCCGTCACATTTCCACCGCCGATCAACTCGCCGATATATTCACTAAAAGTCTTGCTTAACCATGGTTTCATCTCTTATCAGTGCAAGCTTCGGCTCAGGCCTTCTCCCCTTGGCTTGAGGGGGGTGATAACAATGTTACGTAAAGTACCCGCTCTCGCGTGAACTATGCGTACCCAAGAGTCCCAGTTGGTGTAATATTGTCCATATCATTTTCTTTGAATATGTAAATATTGTTCCATAATTATAGGGATTGATTAGATAGATTTGTAGTATGATTATCTTTCCATGTAAATTGATTTGTACATACTCTATTAAAGAAAAGGAATTGTGGGCAACCAAAGTAAGTTGGGTTCCCTTCTCTCTCTCTCTCTCTCTCTCTCTTTCTTCTTCTTTATTCTTTGAGTCCTTCTAAGTCAGGAAACTCACGTGAACAAATGAGTTTTCTGTTTCTCTTATTTTTTTGGTTCATTGTATCTCTGTGTTAAAGGAAAAGCTATACACAGAGATCTAGAAACTACAAGTAAAGAAAATAAGAACTGAAAATCAAGACGGCTAAACGACCTACGTACTATTCAATTTTCCTCAGTTAATGCAACATATGCAACGTGTTTGTAGTATGGAACTATGTGGACCTATTACTACATTAGCAGATAATGATACATTTGAGTCGAGTTAAAGGTTATTCAACACCAAGAAAGATACCAGAAAGACCAAAAGGACCAAATATAACGAGCATTTCTCCAGCAAAGAGAAGCAGAGTAACATAACACCTCCACATATGTGATAGGCATAAACAAGCAAATAAATCATGCTAGTTAAGTGATGAAGAACCTACCTCAAAGCTTGTTGATGAGAACTTAGTAGCTCCATCTTTACTTTCTGTTGCACAAGTCTCGGTGCTGAGATCAATCTTAGAAACCACCGATTCTGTGCTACTTCCTTTACCATCATGGCTCATTTTTCTGGCAGTACCCATGTGTGCTTGCTTTACCAATGTCTTATTCTCCTGCTTTAACAAAGATATCTGCATGAAGTAAATTGACATGCCTGTTATAAAATATAGCCAGTTTATCATCTATAGAAGAATGAACAGTTCATGGTTGATTGAAAACCTGCTTCTGAAGGCGTTCTCTCTCTACTGCCAGTTGCATTACAAGATCGGTTATAAATTTAGTACGGAGATTTATGTCTTTTGCAGTAGCCTTCTTGGCTTCCTCAGTTCTATGCAAAGACTCTTCCAAGTTTTCCACTCTACTCTTGAGAAAACTAAGTTCGTCTCTGAGTTCTGCGTTGGACTCTGACAATATAATACATTTGTCTTCTGCACTATCGGTTTGACTTTCAGCTTTCAAAACCTTCGACTTCAGATCCTCAATTACATTTTCCATATCATTGACTGACGCATACAGCATGCTTTGCTTCTCCAGACTTGCTTCTGCAGATGCCACCGCGTTTTGTAGCTGAATTTCAGATTCCCTCAGCTGTTTCTCAAGTGAATCCACCCTTGTACTCCCGCTAGTCTTTATATGAATTAGCTCTTCATTGAGTTCCTTAATAGTAGTCTCTGTCAGAAATCTACACTTAGCTTCTGCACTTTCAGATTTTGTTTCTGCCATAGAAATTTTTGCTGGAGATCTTTGACCATATTTCCCATTTCATCCGCAGAGGCCTTCGCATTCAGCAGGTGTAGCTCAGATTCTTTCAGTTTCTCCTCAAGAACACTCACTTCCTCCTTCAAATTGGTAGTTTGGCATTCTGCAACAGCTAATTTTTCCTCAACTTCTTTAAGCCTTGAAAGGTCGACAAGCTCCGCATTGCTTCTTTCAACCTTCTGCAGAGCACTTTCCTTGACTGTCAACTGCTTAATGGCATTCTGGAGTTTAGAGCTCAATTCTCCTTCTTTTTGAAGTGAACCATTTAGTTTAAAATTTAATACACTGAGCTGTCCCAATAGTTCTTTTGAAACTCCCATTAGAACCTCGGATGCATTATCTGACTGGAACAACCTATCTATTGCCGCCTCAGCTTCTTCCTCCACATAGAGTACTTCTTGTTCAGACGAGTGCACCCTTAATTTTAAATCTTCTTCAATTTGCCTTGATTCTGTCACCTTTTTCTCAAGATCCAATTCTCTGGCCAAAGATTTCTCCAGCATCCTTAGAATGTGCCTCTGTTGTTCAGCAGTCTGCATTTTGATCTTCTCGGACAGATCTGAAACACCATCATTCCCCCCTAGAAACACCACCCCTTTCTTCTCTCCCCCTGACAGCGTGCACGGATAAAGAAATGAATAACTATTGGTAAAGTATTATATGTCTCTGTGCTCGCACACCAAGAAAAGAAAGTTGCAAACAGTACAAAGTAAAGGAACTAAAGTTTCAATTCCTATTAAGTAAATAAAGTATAACCAGACATAAGTGCTTACAATTTTCTTCTCCAGCATAACTCAACAAGATTCTTTGTAATTTGGCAGACTGCAACTTTATTTCCGCTATGTGCTCCAGTGATTGCTTCAATGATTTTTCAGAATCGTCTAACTTGTCTTCCATATACGCAAGAGTTCCACCCAAGTACTTGCATGAAGATAGAATCTCACGAGCATTAACAATATCCAGCTGAAGAGTTTGCATAAAGTACTCTAACTCCTTCACTTCTGAATCCAAAATTGCGGATAAGAGATCGAATTCAAGTGCTTTCTGACCAGAATCACTTAAATTGTGGTCCTTGTCAGAAATGATGGCCTCAAATTCACTCTCCTTAGTCTCCACATGCATTACAAGTATATTTAAGTTGACCAGCTTCTCGCAAGAACATGCTATATCTAACTCAATTCTAGTTAGAATCTCCCCTGAACTATCTAGTTCTCGGATTCTATCTCCATCGGAAGAGAATCCCTTAGAAATGTCACTCCTCTCTGTCTCGACTTCAAAAGCGTTAACATCTTCCGCGGGGAATCCATTATGGTCTGTTGTTAGCTTGTTCTCAATACTGAAAGGAGAAGAGGTATCGGTAATAGTTATATTCTTAACCAAAAACGTATATTAATTTGCCCACCGCAAAGAAGTAAACCAAATTGAAAGGGCGAATAGATCTGTTGTTAGAAATGACCAACGCGATATATAATCAATGATTGAGTGCTACAGGGAGGGAAATACAGACAATGTTAATATTTTAATGTTAAAAACATGTTAACAGAAAGGGTGAATAGTTCGGTATTTTTAAGACGAAAACTATGCATACATATTTCAAGAGACCAGCATCTCTATAGCTGTCTAAGAGGAGGTTACAAATAAGCTTCGTTTTTTGGATGTCTTAACAAGTTGCAACATAAAAGTTTTCATTTTGGGATGTGCAAGCGAGTTTGAGAGGTATCTATTGTACAAGTGTTGGTCAGAGGGGGTTTGTAATGAATCATACCATTAGTTGGAGCAGGAAGTCTGAGAGAAGAATCCGTCATCAATTCATGCATATGACTAAACTACCACTCGTAGCATGTGGAAACATGATCCGAGTGTTCCTAGACTTTTTAGGACAAAGATACCTTTCAAATATATGGCTTAAATACTGTTGCCACAAATTATAGAGTATAACAATAAACTCGAAAAAATTATCTTCTCTTCATCGTGGAAATAGGACTTACATGTGTAGTGAAAACCAAATGTGTAGTAGCAATTAATGTGCTCGTTTGTTTCCACTTTTTTTAGTAGCTTTTGACTCAAAATAAGCAATAATTGTATAAATGTAGTGTTTGTTTTCACTTATAAGTCAAAAGCCCATAAGTGAGGTACAACTCAATTGTAGCATGAATAAGTGAAAGGCAAAAAACACCAAAAATGGTACTTTTTCTACTTATATGGTATATATGGTAACACGCGTTTTTCCTTTTTTTTAATTAAAATCTTATATCCCAAATTACCCTCTCTTTCCTAAATTACTTCCCTTTTTCCCTTTTTCTAAAATAAATTGAAATGAATACACAACATAATTAGATAATTTTTTTGAAAGATTTTAGGTCACGAGTTCAAGTCCAACAAGTCCTATAAGCAGCCTCTTGCTTTTGCTTTTATGCAGGGTGAGGTTTGCCTACATTTCACCCTTATGTGGGACCCTTACCCGAACCCTCGCTACGCGGGAATGATTTGGTGCACCGGGATGCCCTTTTTTTGTTGTTATATTTTAAATATATTGATGGGTTTCTTTAATTTTGAACCATGACTAAACTTTAATAAATACTCCCTCCGTCCCGATTTAATTTTCTTAGTTTAACTTGGCACATGTATTAAGAAAAAGTAAATATTGTGAGTATGAAAAGTAAAGTAAGAGAGAGAAAGTGGGCAAGGAGTTTTTGTTGTTAGTATAACAATTGGGTCTCATAATCCATTTTAAGTAATAAAGCAAGTAAGAATCTTAAACTGGGACGGACTAAAAAGGTAAGTAAGAACCTTAAACTGGGACGGACTAAAAAGGTAAGTAAGAACCTTAAATCGGGATGGAGGGAGTATATTTTAAATACTTTTCTGATTTTTTAAAATTATTTGTGTATAACTAAAATATATTGTTATGAATTTATTGACATAATTAGATATTCTTTTGTTTAATAATATTATGAATTTACAACGTTACTTGAATTAAAAAGGAAAAAAGTAATTACATATATGATTTAATTTAAATATGTTAATAAATTCACAAGTGTGTATATTTCAGTTCAACGAATACAATTTATATGATTTAGTTCTTAATTAAATTGACATGCATATGAGTTAATGCTCTGATACTCGAACTCTTTGGTTTACCCCGTCGTACCCGTATCGGACACTACTATTTTAGTGTTGTGTCGGCGAGATAAATCAAAAAGTCCGAGCATCATAGAGTTAATGTATATATTTGGAGCATTTTGGTATTTTTATCATAATTCAACCTTTTGCAGTTTTTTTAACAAACAATAACAACTAGCTTATGGCAGCTCATAAGCATTTTCAAAACAGCCAAAACAAACAGTATCCAGTCAATCAGCCATAAGCTATCGGCTGCGACAAACACATCTAATGTAATTTAACAACGATGGATAATAGAGATGAAAAGATGGATAATAGAGATGAAAAGCAAATGTGTAGCAGCAGTTCAGGTAATTTAATATCGATGGATGATAGAAATGAAAACCAAACATGTTGGCTACATGTTGTCCATATACTCCCTCCGTCCCACGTTAGTTGAGACTTCTTTCCCTTTTGGGCCGTCCCACGTTAGTTGAGACTGCCCAAAATGGCAAAGGAATCTTCACTATTTACCCCACTCATTCTCTCTCCTATTTCACTTTTACACTCACAACATTCTCTCTCCTAACTATTTCTCCCACTCATTCTCTCTCCTATTTAATTCTTCATACTCACAACATTTTCTTTCACTTTTTCTCTCACTTACTTTTCCTTAATTGGTGTGCCCAAAAAGTTAGTCTCAACTAACGTGGGACGGAGGGAGTATACCTTTAATCTAAGGGTTTTGGATTTATTCACAATTTTTTCTGTCAGTGGTACTTCAACATGGGGGACACACATGTTATTTGATGTACTCTCTCCATTTAAAGAGCCCCTTTTAAGTGTTTACATGTCCCAATTAGAAGTCTCTCTTCTAAGCTTACAGCTTTCATGATGGTTTAAATTCAGCCATCAGTTATCAAAGAAGGGAGTATATTTATTAAAAGCAGTATATCCGAAAACCCCTTGATGCCAAGAAAAAGAAACTTTGGGATACAGAGGGAGGGAATATATATATATATATATATATATATATATATATATGCCGAAAACCCCTTGATGCTAAGAAAAAGGAACTTTGGGATACGAGAGGAGGGAATATATATATATATATGCAACACATAAACAAAGCACAAAACGTGTTATTAACAAGAATAAAACATTAAATAAATGTCACAATTCCACATACAATAGTATATCCTAATATAATTCAAACCTCAAAAGTAAGAATTTTTAGACAAAATTCACATGAGTTATGAAGTTCAAATTAACAAAACAAGTACTAGTTTAACCAAGTGAAATAATCTTAAACCCTTATCAAGAAAAGAAACCAGGTTCTAAAGTCATGCAAAAGTAGATGAAAACTTGAAGACCGGTGAACCGGAAAAATGCAAAAGGCGAGAGGCGGGCGGCAAATGGCGAGCAACGCGTACGCCTCGTGAAGAAAGGGATCCTCTAAGACGCCAAAAAGGCGAGGAGGGCGAGACGGGCGGTCGCCTTTGACAACTATGCTTAATAACAACTACCATTCGAACACAACCGAAAGATTAAGAGCAACATCGATCCTGCATTTCTTACGGTAACAAGGGAAAAGAACATAAGAGACATACATTGATTCTAGTACTAGATGAGTTGTGATTTCATTGTTGATTTATAGATGAAAAAATGGTTCACACAAAACAATCAGTACTAGATACGAGATCACATGTACCACTTTTGAGAATCACATTTTTACCACAAGTGACCTACTTGATTTATGAATTATTAGGGTTGATATCATCATTATGTATGAATGATGTATAGTTGTTGAATCAATAGTGGTACACAATGCGGCATAGGAGATTCGGTCTCTCGGTATGAAATAATTAACACCATATTTCATTCTAACCATCGATCAACTTAGTGGGAATTAATCATATGCTCTCCAAGGATCTAGACTGAACCTCCAAGGATATAATTACGAAGAACCCAAATAAAAGTAAAGTCTACACATTAGCACCACCTCAACAACGAGGCCTTATTCCCAAAATAGTTTGAGATCCACTAACTTGAATCCTCGTATGTCAAAAACAAAAAAAAAAAAATATCCCCATCACCCAAATAAATTTTTGTCCTACACTCCGGCCTTTTCAACGCCATATTTTCATCCAATTCAAATAAATTCATATTGTTTTCAATCACGCTAATACAAGTTTTCTTATGCCTTCCCCTACGCTTCACCATTTTATCACTTCTCTACTTTTCAGACCTCCTAACCGGTTCATCACTCAGTGAACGTTTCACATGATCAAACCACCTTAGGCGATTCTCCCTTATTTTATCTTCAAATGGTGAAACTCATACTTTCCCTATTATCACCTCATTTCTCAATCGATCGTTTCTTTTATGCCCACACATTCTTTGTACCTCGCGCATCTCTGCCACATTTATCTTATAACGTGACCATTTGTTTATTTCACTGCCAGCACTCTTTCATTGCCGTATAGGTGGCCTTTAATTTTTCGCGCGGTAGAATTTTCTCTTTAAGCTATTGGGCATTCCGGGATTAGAAACCTTGCGCACTCTTACACTTCAATCAACCTGCTTTAATTCTATAAGTCGCATCTCCATCCAATCTTTCATCCTTTTGGATAATAGATCAAAGATAGCGAAAAAGGTCAACAGTCTTCCATCAAATATGATCACCCTTGCCTCCCTTCTTACTCTGCTACAATTATGGTCCAAATATTTGGTTTTGCTTCTGCTCGCTCTAAAACCGTATAATTTCTAATGGCCTTGCACCTTAAGATTTCCATGGCCATCTGCATATGATAAATCTAATAGGGTGGCAGAATCAAGAGTACGAACAATGAAGATGCCAAAAGAGGGGTTCCTTTCATAAAAGTTTCAAATTTCGAGCAGCACCCTTTACCTAGGATACTCTCAGTGAAACAATTCATAAACACACCAAGAATTCAAGGAACTCATTTAGCGATTCAACAATGATAATTGTCAAGCCTCATTTGCACAAAAGAGAAGAGATCCCAGATCAATATTTAGCACACATAGAGAGAAAATCAATACAAGAACATGAAAACAACAATGTCGAAAACGTTAGAATCATGAACTAACAACCCATTTTTCCTTCCTGCAAGAATTACAGGGTAGAGAAACAGGGCATCTAAGTACGGAAATTGAAAGAAATTAATCAGAGAAGATGAGCATACCTGTGTCTGTGTGTGTGTGGGTTGAGAGAGCGGAGAAAACAGTTCTTGATTTCCAATTGGAGGGGAGGGGGAGGGGGAGGGGGAGGGGGAGGGGTGATTATCTAATTTTAGTTAATTAAAAATAAATGATTTTGATTGATTATTACTCCCTCCGTCCCAACAATTACAATTGCTTCTCATTTTTTGTCAAGCACGCAAATTAAGAAAATGGGGGGAAGA
Organism: Adenophora triphylla var. japonica; assembly: GCA_022495995.1. NCBI lineage: Eukaryota > Viridiplantae > Streptophyta > Magnoliopsida > Asterales > Campanulaceae > Adenophora > Adenophora triphylla. The sequence continues at coordinate 18,496 of JAFEMH010006459.1, forward strand.
AAAAATTTTGTAAGTGTAATTTGAAGATAGGAGAGAGAATGAGTGGAGAGAATAGTAAATTATAATGGTATTGTGAGTATTAAAATAATGTAGGAGAGAGAATGAGTGGAGGGAATAGTAAAAATTAATTTCTTCAAAAAGGAAAGTGGAAGCTATTAACTGGACACCTTGAAATAATGGCGAGAAAGCTACTATTGGGACGAAGGAAGTATTTGATTAATGGTGCATCTGGAGGGCGGGCTTAAGGACACGTGCAGTGCTCTGTCTAAACTGATACAGAGCGGTACAGTTTCCGAAGGCCATTAACTCTATTTACGTGGCCCATCAACCCATTTCCTACGCAGCGCAGATACGTATGATCCCAAAATACTTACTCCCTCTAACCAAAATAATGTAAAATAAAAAATCAAATTTGCTTTTTTATGAAAATTATACTTAATTTTTTTATTTTTTGGATCGAATTATTTTATTATTTTAGATCAACTAGTAGTGAGTAACCCGTCAAAATTTTATGGGCATAGTTAGGCTTATTATTACTTGTTGTCATAATCTGTAATTTTATTTAAATAAACGAAAACAATATTTTAGGCTTATATTCATGTTGTGGGTATTTTTCAACATGGAGACATCTTCAGTTGATCCTGCATACCGAGATGTCATTACCCTGTAAGTATTGTTCTAATATTTATGATCGCGCAGGAAAACGTGTGGGCTCAGTTCCTTGTGTCCAGCAATGAATGAGCTAGCTATGGATCTGCACAGCACAAGAAACAAGGGTGAAAGCTGGCAGGGGTCTTCCGTGAGCCCCTCCGACGTGAGAGTAAGATGATGGACTGAAAAGTGGTGCAGATAATATGATATGTGATATGTGTGTGGGTACGTGAATATGCAATGATGCATTACCTGTGTCCATGTTGTTCCTCTCTTATTTATAGTAGGAATAGTGGTGTTAGGGTTTTTACCAGAGCCGTTGGAGTGGATGGTCTCCAACCGTTAGATCAGCTCTGTCTCCTAGGTGTACACGTGTCACGCTGGGATTGGTCCGTCTATGTAAGGACACTGCAGCTTCTGACATTGATAAGCGGCTTGCCTTATAAGGGAAAGTCAACCTGCGTACCTTTTGTAGTTATTGCGGTGCGTGATTGCACATGTAACAAGGCCTTGTATGAGGTCGACATTATCCCAAATTAGCTAATTAACCAAGCTTGTTGAGGAAGCTTAATAGAAGAGACGACACAGGCCGTATGTCCGGTTGGGTCGTCTCCTTGAGGTATGCCTCGACGAGAGAGGTTAGTCGCTCGGTGGCGCTCGCTCTTGGACGAGTGCTGGTTGGCGCCGAAGGAAGGCTCGTCGTTAGATGGGCCTAGCTCATTGCCGACAATCTCTTCTTGGCGTATCGACGGGCTAGAAGTTAACCTTTCCCTTAATGGTACGATAGCTCGTCGCTTGGATGGGCTTGGTCGCTCGGTGGCGGACGGCACTTGCCAACCAATGTTGGACGGAGCTATGGCCCCGAGGCTTTGATCTCGATCCTTTGTGGTTGGTCCTTTGATGGGCCTATTGGGCCCCAGGCTTGTAGTAAACATTGGGCTCGGCCCATGCGGATTATTCCGTTCGGTGGCTGACTCATGGTCGTCTCGACGAGCCGGGAGTTGTTATTTTCCCTCCCAAAGTAATCCGTACGGCCGTCGATTTGAATTTTGAAATATGGTGACGTCAGCATTGATGACGTGGATGGTTGGGATTTCTTCCTTGGTTGACACGTGTCCTTTGAGGGGACATTCGCCTCGAAAGTTGCGAGAGGGTATTTAATGCCCCTCGTCATTCCGCCGTTTGGGTTCCCAAGTATAAACCCTCCATCTTCTTCACATATAAAAGCTTTCTTTCCCCATCATTTCAAACTTTTCAAACCCTTGATCGGTGAGAGCAAAGTAAGAGAGGCGATTTCCGGCCACCGTCGAAAGAATTCCGCAACAAGGATCACTGTCTCCGTGCAACCATAATCGTTACGCAACTCCGTGCAGTGAGGTATCTAGGCGCCTGGATAAGAGATTTCTTCGAACTTCCGCCGGAAAACTCATCGGAAAGAGCATCTTCCAACCCGTTACCAGGTAACATCTTCATCCGTTCTTCATTTTCCGGGGTTTTTCATTGGGTTTGTAGAGGTTAGTCAAATGGGACCAAGGACTATCGGTTTCGAGAGAGGTGTCAAGTTTGGCTTTGGGTTGAATCGAAAGGGTTTATAAATGTGCGAGGGGATTTGGAGGGAGATTCCTTTATCGAGTGTTCTTGATCTGGAGAAGTTCAACTTTGAGAATGAGCCCTTGGGGTTCCCAGATGGAGAAATCCTAGGGGATTTTGAGGACGGTGACCCAATGGTCACTCCTTTCAGGTCATTGAACGATTTGCCCACCCATATTAGGACCCGCTATTCTTTGTCCCGTCGTGATTCAATTAGGGCTTTGGTCGTAGGGAATCTAGGTCGCCGCTAGGTAGGTCGTTGCCTACGGATGTTAGGGCCTGATTCCCCTCTTTTATCTCCTGTTTTGTAGAGATGGATCACGACGGGCGTCTGACCGGCCGGCCCCGCAGTAAACCCAGGCCGGCCACAAGTCTTTGAGGTGGCGACAGTCGAGACCTTTCATACATTTGTACAAGTTGGATCATGCGACGATGAGTTTGGAGGTGGGGCAAGAGGGAAATGGGCCGTGCCCAAGATCGAGCTCGGGGAAGTAGGACGTCGGGAAGCAAATGATCAACGCCTACGAGGATCGTTTAGGGTTCAGGCTTCGACCTACAAGTTGGAGCATCTCAGTTTGGCGAAGTATGAGCCCCGTCGTCGATCCCTTCGACCGGCGGAGAAGGTGGGATTCTTCTATAAACACTTTGAGTTCGGCTTGAGATTGCCTTTGGATCCTTTCATCAATGAGTTCTGGAGGACTCACTTTGCATGCCCGTGGAACTTAGTGCCAACAGTCGAGAATTTTGTGTGGCTTTGCCATCGTCTGCAGATTCCTTGGCTACGAGCCATGCAATAAAGTATTCCGTCGATACTACCGAACGGCTCGGAATACCTCCAAAGGGAAATCCACCGTGAGTGTATCTTCGATTAAAAACACAAGGAATTTTTCTTGGATATCCCGAATAAGGTGTACGGTTGGGAGAACCATTTGATCTGGTGGAAAGTCGAGTAGGGTGGCGGTTTCCTTTTCCGAGAGGGCAACATACCGATCGAGTGATAGGCACATCTTTCAAGCTCAGGTGGGCCGACGAGTGAAAGGAAAGATTGACAAGTTGTTAGATCTTGGATGGGTCTCGTGCAAAGACATAGAGGCCTCATGATGGATATACATCCGAGCCGGCATGATGTCTAAGCCGTCCATGTGGGCTGAACCTTTAGTGAAGATTGACTTGGATGCCCGCTATCTCATTGGGTCGTCCACCAGAGTTTGTTTTTAAAGATAATTGTTTGAGCGTGCGACGGCACGGCGGTCGCATTGAAGAGAGGCTGCGACCACCTTGAGATGAATGGGGGTTGGGCTCCTGCTATCTTTTTAATTTTGATCATTTCTTGTCTCGTCGCGAGTAAAAACTAACCTCTCTTACTTGGTTGTTTTGCGGTCCTTACCCCGAAGACGTAGATAGAATTGAGAAAAGGATAATGGACGGAGCCATCGAGCTAGTGACAGGGCACCAAGAAGAAGGAGAGGGCTGCGACCCTTGCCATACTCGATCGTCAAGAGAAGCGGACGACGAGGAATGAGCAACTTTCCAAGGATCCTATGGGCGCCATCCCAATGATTGAGAGAGAGCCCGTTGTTGAAGGTTGAACACCGGAAGCCGTCGGGCCGTTGTTGATGCATCCGAGAGAGCGGTAGGTATGGAGATTGATTCAAACGTGGATGCGGTGGAGCTCAAATGGCCGTTGCCAGTGAGGCCGAGCGTATTGAGGTGGAGAGTACGGATTAAGCCCGAACTTCGTGAGCCCGTTGGTCGTGCCTCCAAAAAGAGAAAAGGGCATCTCGTCGACCCTCCCAGCACGTCGGACCCGTCTACTCCAAGGGCCGATGCTCCGAGGCTCGTCTACGGCCTTGTCTAAGACCCAAGGCGAAAGAGATGGCGACCTCAATTGCCCAAAGCCTCTCACATGCGGGGTCCCTTATCTGCAGAGAAATGGCAATGCGCTCTTGCTGGGAACGGCTCTGACAAGGCGTGGACGGGATGTTGAGTTGACCCGTAGGATGAAGGAGGCCAATCTTACCCCTGAAACCTTCCATGCCCGTCTAGGGCTAATTCAGACTGAGGTACTTCGAATTAAAGTTTATGTTTTTCTCCGTCTCTTTATACTTGTGCTAATAATTTAACTGTTGCAGCTATCGTCGATGATGGACGCCATGACGTCGGGCTATAGGGAATGTCTTGATGCCGAGCTTCGGGGCAACGAATAGCTGATGAAGGCCGTCGGCGATAAGGGGACGGCTGAGCAAAAGTTGAAGGAGGCGGAGACCAACGTCGGCGAGCTCACTCTTGCCCATGAGCTCTTGGTTAATGAAAAGGATAACCTCCTGAAGGAGATAGATGCCTTGAAGGAAGGGAAAGCCAAAGCTGAGGCTGACTCGAAGGTGCTCTCGGACGGTCTTCGCGTTTGTGAGAACAGGCTTCAGAAGTCGACGGCTCAGATTGAAGCGATGAAGACGAGCCGTGATGCTGAGCTGGCCCAAGCCAGGCTTGATGCCGTCGACGACTTCAAGAAGAGTGCTGAGTGCCTTCAACTGGTCACCAAGCATGCTAGTGGGTTCTTCAAAGATGGAGCTAAACACATGGCCAGGCGGCTTCTGCTGGACCCTGCAATAAAAGATCTTCTCTCCGTCCGGAAGTTGGCCGACCTTTGCACGGAGGAAGCTCACGACAACGAAGCACGCTCGGTCCATCCCCTCGTCCCCTATACTGACAATGATTTCCTTATCATAAGGGAGGACGATGCCAAAGCTGGAAAAGACGAGTGGCCCATCCCTGCCGTCGTCCCGGGTAACTTCGACGCATATTACAAATACTTTATTGAAGACGGCCCTGACCCCGATGCAGCTCCTTCAGACGCCGGCGGTGCTCAGTAGTTTATCTCATTGAAAAAATTGTAATGTCCTTAAACAATGTTTAGTTTGATTTGGTTGTGGTTCCAAACATTGTCTCCAAACAATTTTTATTTTTTGTAATATAGTCGGCCTGTTTCCTCGTTGTTTAGAGGGGGTCGTACGTACAATGTTTGCTTTATGTTAAAGTTATTCAATGCCTTTGTTTTCTGTTAGTTAATCTGTGTTAACGTAGATAGCATGTGATAACTTATTTTGAACGAGTAAGTTTGAGGACAAGCATGATTGGTCGTCGTTAGTGACGACCAGAACTTGGGTCGTCCTAACGTGGTCAACGCTTGTTCAAACTTGTATTTTCTCAACTTCTCAATGGCTCGTAGGAATAGTACGAAGGTTCATAGGTTTCTTGCTCGTAGACAAGATTCTATGGACGAGTCGTCTTATTCCGTTATAGCGTTCGACGAAGTCTGGCTTCGTCTAACCTTTATACTTGGCTAAAGTGAATGTAAGTGTCGAAGTCTTTGCTACGACTGATTTTTATACTTGATCAAAGTAGTTAGTTGTAGGGGTCGAAGTCAGGCTTCAACCGCCTTAGGCTTGATTTGCAATGAACGAGGTTCGGCGAAGTGGTGAGCTTCCATTGATAATCTCTGATTAATAACAGCGTATTGACAACCCATTCACTTTCGATGACTCTTGGGATTTATAGACTATCCCTTATACTTTCAAAATTACAGATGATCAAAAATTTTTCACAAAATGACAATCAAAAGTTTAAACTAAGAACCACAAAAGGGGTGCCCTGAGGGCGCTGAGTGTTGATTGACGACGATCAAAAGTAATACTTCGTAAGATGATTGGCGTGCCATGGATGCTTGAGATTCTCACCGTTCGGCTTAGCTAGGCGGTAGGTTCCCTCTCTGACCACACTTGTGACAATGTATGGTCCTTCCCAATTGGGGGAGAGTTTGTTTTGACGGGCTTTGAGTCCCGTTGCTTCGATCTTTCTGAGCACATAGTTGCCGACTTTAAAGAATCTCTTCTTCACCTTCTTATCATGATAAGCCTTAGTTTTCTTTTTGTAATTCTCCATTCTCAGTTGGGCGTCCAATCTTCGTTCATCTGCAAGGTCTAGGTCAACTTGCCGGTTATGGATATTCTTTTCAACATCGTAGAGAACAACTCGGTCTGTTGGCAGTTGAAGTTCGGCGGGAGCCATGGCCTCTGAGCCGTAGGCCAAAGCAAATGGGGTTTCCCCCGTGGGCCCCCGGGTGGTTGTGCGGACAGCCCAGAGGGCTGAGGGTAGTCCGTCCAACCATCTTGTATCCTTTCCTTCCAGATTTTTACACAAAGCGGATAAGACGAGCTTGTTCGCCGCTTCAGCTTGCCCGTTGCCTTGGGGATAGGCAACTGATGACTTGGAGTGTTTGACACCCATTCTGTTCAACTCTTGCTCGAACTTTCTCGAAAACTGCAGGCCATTATCTGAAACGATCACCCTTGGGATTCCGAAGCGACACCATATCGAATCATGGATGAAGCTTAGGGCGTTGTTTTCAGTGATTTTGTTTAAGGCCTTGGCCTCCACCCACTTCGAAAAATAGTCAACTGCCACGATTACATACTTGACTCCTCCCTTGGCCGGTGGAAAAGGCCCAATCAGGTCAACACCCCACATATCAAACGGCCAAGCGGCCATGACAGGGGTTTGCTCAGTCGTTGGTAGCTTGGGGAGGTCGGCGAAACGCTGGCAGGTATCACACTTTTTCACAAACTGTTTGGCGTCTTCACGGAGGTGGGGCCAGTAGTATCCCATGGTAATGATCTTATCAGCCAACGTTCGGGCCCCAGGGTGGCCCCCGCATTCTCCTTGGTGTACCTCGAACAGTAATTGAACGACCTTGTCAGGGTGGACGCACTTCAATAATGGTCTGGTAATGGATCGTCGGTAAAGCTCTCCCTCTACGACCGTAAATCTGGGGGACTTTCTCTTGATTTGCCTTGCCAAAACCTCGTCCGTCGGCAACTCATCCCGTTCAATGAAAATTTTCAGCTCGTCTATCCAGCATCTTGGACCGTCGACGTTGCACATGACCTTTACTCGATCGTAGGCTGGTTGTTCCAAGTAGGCTAGGTGATGGCCGTGCTCCTCCTCTGGGAGTTGGTCCGTAGCTAGCTTGGAGAGCAGGTCGGCGTGTTCGTTGTTTTCTCGAGCTATCCTCTGTATGGCCCAAAATTCTAACCCCTGGATCAACTCTCCGACCAACGAATGGTACTTCTGCAGTGTGGAATCGACGACCTGATATTCTCCACGCACTTGGTTCACTATCAACTGGGAATCACAAAATGCTGCGATTTTGGTAGCTCCAAAACACTTGGCATATTCGATGGCTGCTATGAGCGCTTCGTACTCCGCCTGATTGTTAGATGCTTGAAACTTGAACCTCAATACTTCTTCAAAAACTGTTCCACTTTCGGGCTCAACAAGAACGATCCCTGCCCCGCTCAGATTTCTAGTAGCTGACCCGTCTGAATAAATCTTCCAGCAACCTACTGGCAAAACCAACTCCTCTGGTTTGTCGTCGACTTCCTTGCCCTTGTCATTTTTCTGAGGCTGTCTTTGGTCGTCGGCGACACTGAACGATGTTTCAACCAGGAAGTCTGCTAAAGATTGTGCCTGTAGGGTCTTTCTCGTCCTATACTCGATATCAAACTCAGTCAGCTCAATACTCCAGTTGAGTAGACGACCAGAGCTTTCAGGACGGTGCAAGATCTTGCGCAGTGGGGCATCCGTATAAACGACGATGGGGTGAGCAGAGAAGTATGCTCGTAGCTTTCGTGCTGTAATTACGAGAGCGTAAGCGATCTTCTTCGCGTTAAAATAACGAGTTTCCACATCCGATAGCTCGCAGTGGGTCTTTCTCGTCCTATACTCGATAGAGAAGTATGCTCGTAGCTTTCGTGCTGTAATTACGAGAACCTTTGCTCTTTGAATTTCATGGTGGGGTTCACTCCAAGCTTATGAACTGCCACGTCCTCTCTAATTCCCTTCATGTCTTCCACTTTCCAGGCAAAAACATCGAGGTTCTGTTTGAGTAGGGAGATTATCTCTTCCCTCTCCTCAGTGCTTAACTGAGATCCCAGTTTGATTTTCTGCTCTGGATAGCTAGGGTTAATGACCAGTTTAATTAGCTCGTCGGCTGGCTTCATCTCAGGGGCGTCGTCCCTAAAGTCCATGGATTCAATGACGATCTCTTTAATTTTCCTTCTTGCTTCAGGCGTCAGATCTGGTACCTCGTCGTCAATCAATTTATCCAGCTCGGCCCCCGATTCTTGGGCGACCAAAAGTTGTGGCTTTGCAGCTTGGTCGTCCATGAATATTTCCTCAAAGACCCCGGGGTCGTCTATGCACTTGATCGTCGAGATGCCAGTATACGAGGTCGTCGTTTGCTTGACGGATTTAGAGAGCTTCACGATGTGATCTGGATCGTCGATTTCAATGGTCCGTTTTGCCTTTAATACATGCTCTAGGAATTCTGGGGCCGTCCCCAACACACAGAGCGGCCATACGAATGAGCTCGTCTTGGATTTGCAAAAACTCCTTGAGGGCGTTGGCTCTTTCGACGAGGAAAGCCGCTCTGTCGAGATTAGGGTTAGAGGGACCTCCTGCATATTTTGCCGTTGTCTCAGGCCTCCTTTCCAGTGGAGGTCTCCTCTGGCGCTCAGCAGCAGGCCTTTTCTCTCTTCTCCTGGCCGTTTGAAGGCCTGTATCGTCAACCATCCCCTGTGACCTGGTAACCCTTAAGTTAGGGTTCCTAGGTGGTGAGGGTGGCCTAGGATTTTCTTGTTGAGGTGGTACGCCTTCATCGGCTGTGGACTTGCTGGCCGTATGACCATCTGACACCATTTTTCAAACTCTTCTGGCTGTATTCCTTCTACTGGAGATCACTAACACGTTTCCCGGCAATGGAACCAATCTGATCGCGCAGGAAAATGTGTGGGCTCAGTTCCTTGTGTCCAGCAATGAATGAGCTAGCTATGGATTTGCACAGCACAAGAAACAAGGGTGAAACTGCGCCGGGGGTCTTCCGGCAAGCCCCTCCGACGTGAGAGTAAGATGATGGACTGAAAAGTGGTGCAGATAATATGATATGTGATATGTGTGTGGGTACGTGAATATGCAATGATGCATTACCTGTGTCCATGTTGTTCCTCTCTTATTTATAGTAGGAATAGTGGTGTTAGGGTTTTTACCAGAGCCGTTGGATTGGATGGTCTCCAACCGTTAGATCAGCTCTGTCTCCTAGGTGTACACGTGTCACGCTGGGATTGGTCCGTCTATGTAAGGACACTGCAGCTTCTGACATTGATAAGCGGCTTGCCTTATAAGGGAAAGTCAACCTGCGTACCTTTTGTAGTTATTACTGATTGCATGATTGCACATGTAACAAGGCACTGTAGCAGGTCTGACATTATCCCAAATTAGCTAATTAACCAAGCTTGTTGAGGAAGCTTAATAGAAGAGACGACCTGGAGCTGTATGTCCAGTTGGGTCGTCTCCTTGAGGTATGCCTCGACGAGAGAGGCTTAGTCGCTCAGTGACGACGCTCACTCTTGGACGAGTGCCGGTTGGCGCCGAAGGAAGGCTCGTCGTTAGATGGGCCTAGCTCATTGCCGACAATCTCTTCTTGGCGTATCGACGGGCTAGAAGTTAACCTTTCCCTTAATGGTACGATAGCTCGTCGCTTGGATGGGCTTGGTCGCTCAGTGGCGACGACTGCCAACCAATGTTGGACGGGCTATGGCCCAAGGCTTTGATCTGATCCTTTGTGGTTGGTCCTTTGATGGGCCTATTGGGCCCCCAGGCTTGTAGTAAACATTGGGCTCGGCCCATCACAGATTATTCCGTTCAATTTACTTATTCAATATTTCCTAATATTCTTATTCTTATTTTTCAGTAATTAAGAGAGGAATGCGGGATATTCTCCAGCACGTTCAACAGATCTTCAACAGCTCGGGCGACTTGGTCTCACGGAGGTTGAAATGATAAACCAAAATCCCGAGATTGTAGGAACCGTATTGACTCTTTCATATCTACTTGTATTTAAGGGGAAATGGAGACGGAAAAAACACATTATTGCTCATACACACACACTCGACACTCAAGCTCTTGTAATCCTCTCCATTATCTTCCAAAGTTGTATTCGTGATCATTATAGTGAAACTTTTAAGGTTGGAGACCTAACTCCCGGGGTTTTTTCCAAAGAGGTTATCACCTCCAAGGTTTTCCTCGTTAACAAATCGTGGTGTCATTATCTCATTTTTATGCTTTTGTTCTATATAATCGAATTCCATAGTTCCCTCCTTATTGTTAAATCCACACACTAAACTAAGTTAAGATTCTACTCTATTGTTTTTTCTACCAAAACAATTTGGCGCCCACCGAGGGGCCTCGTGGTTTATCGATTATTTGGATCATTTCCTGATCAAGTTCACTATGTCTGCACCCCCCAATGTGTCCTCCGCCGGCAAAGGTCCCGCCGTTGTTCCCACATCAGGAGGTAGAACCACTTTGTTACCACCACCTCCTCGCACCGGGCCTCACCCAACTCAACCTACGAAGACTCCACAAAAGGGGGCAACCTCTTCCAATGCGAATCTTGACATCCGAGTATCCCGACCAAGTTGAATCAAAGGTTGGACCAAAGAAGACAACAATTCGAAGGTGTTGACCAATTCCATGATTAAGATGCGAAAGACCAACAGCTCATCGCATCTCGGCTTGAGAACATATCACCACTGCGTGCAAGGGTTCTCAACTTTGACAACACCGGAGGATCTACATTTCAGAGTGAATTCATTCCAACGGGCGGTCCTCCTCAAACTCATCCGCCGACATCTTTAATGATATCGACATCTTTGCCCGGGGACACCCCATTGACGCCATCTTCCGCAGATTCACCCCATTCATCCCATTCATTGACAATACTACCGTCACGACTACTACGGACAACTCTGGTTTGCTAAATAATCTTTTCAATAATAATAATTTCAATCGTATTCCTATGGCCGACCCTTTTGGCAGAAATCCACTAGCCAAACGGATGCGGGATCTCGTAGAGCTAATAATGAACGTGCCAGAGTAACTCCTCCAATTCAACCAAAGTGACCCAAAATCGTTACAATCAATCCCGGTTTGTCCCAGAATTGCAAATGTCGACATCCCGAAGCGTTTCAGTGTACCATCTATGAAGTTGTACGACGGTACCACGGACCCGGAGGAGCATGTTGCACACTATCAAGAAAAGATGGACATAATCCATATTCCGCTTCAATTCCGGGAGGCTTGCTTATGCAGGGATTTGGATCCACCTTGTCTGGACCAGCTCTCAAATGGCCGATTAGACAACCCCTAGGTTCAATTGGTTCATACGCCCACTCATCAACATGTTCTACAACCAATTCTCATGCAATCGACAATTTGAAAGGTTGACAAGTGATCTTTACAATGTGACCCAGCCAGCCTAATGAAACTCTAAAGGATTACGTCCACCGGTTCAATAAAGAGGTGCTAGAAATTCCCAATCTTGACATGTCGATACTACGTGAAGCATTCAAAATGGGGTTGAAGAAAGATTCACGGTATTATCGGGATTTGGTGATGACTCCTTGTAAGCGGCTAGAAGAAGTCGGGAAGCGGGGCATTGAGATTCATAAGATTGGAGGAAGATGAGCTGCGAAGATCGAAGTCATCGTCCAAGATGTCGACATATGACCATCCCGACAGAAGACCGAATCGTCCCATCGCAGAACAACCGTCCCAATCCTTACCCGAGAATTGACACTAGCAAAATTAATTCAATAGATGGTGAGGATGAAGATAATGATAATGTGCCTAACATTTCGATTATTGTTTTTCGTTGACATTTCAGTGTACTCGTGCAATGGGCAACCTCGGGAGACAAAGCCGGATGGCCAAAGAAAATGGACAAAACCACAGGATGGCGTGACAAATCAAAATGGTGCGCTTACCATGAAGACTTTGGACACGTTGCGAAGATTGCATCGCGTTAAGAAAGGAGATCGCTTATTTGCTCTCGAAAGGACATCTTAAGGAGTTGTTGGGATCCGTAAAGAAAAAGGCCGAAAATGCGAAGCTCCTCATGAAGCCGAAAGACCGGTTCTCCCCTGCAAGATCAACAAAGATGATCAACTTCATTAGTGGAGGCTCGTAAATATGTGGAACATCCTATTCTCGCCGCAAAACGACATGCTAAGGAGTCAAAAGAGGAGAAGCCAAAAAGACGGCCTCAGATGTCGACGCTCCGCCGGATCCAATCACCTTTGATGAAAGCGATCGAGAGAACTCCGCTAGACCCTCACCACGACGGTCTAGTTATTTCTTTGCAGATCGCCAACTGTACAATACGACGTATCCTGGTAGATGGGGGCAGCTCCGTCAATCTTATTATGTTGGGTACCCTTAAGGAAATGAACATCCCAGAATCGGAGATCGTCAAAAAGTCTTCAGAGATCAAACTTCCAATATACTCAAAGGGCCTCAACACCATGGAGCGGTTCTGCGTAATTGATTGCACAACATCTTACAATGTCATTCTTGGAAGACCGTGGATTCATGGGATGAAGGCCGTACCCTCCACTTACCATCAGTATGTGAAATTCCCAACACCTTGGGGTGTCGCTAAGATTTACAGTGATCAACAAGTAGCCAAGGAATGTTATAAAACTTCAATGAAGGCGTCGACATCTCCAAAACAAGCATAGCAATTACCGAGGAAAGTACGTGAAGTCCTGGAAGCTAGGGAGGATGATGTGAAAGAAGTATTGCTAGACCCTTCCAACCCGGACATCAAAGTACTTATTGGCACTAACATCCCGTCAGATATAGAAGAGGAGCTTGTGAACCTATTAAGAAGCAGAATAAAGAGTTTCGCTTGGAAACATGATGACATGACAGCATCGAAGATGTCATCACTCACAAACTTAACGTAGATCCTAGCTTTAAACCAGTGCACCAGAAACGTAGGAAGTTTGCAGAAACCAGAAATCAGATCATCAAGGAAGAGGTAGAGCGCTTACTCAAAGCCAACATGATACGGGAGGTCGATTATCCAAGATGGTTAGTGTTTTGGTAGAAAAAACAATAAAGTAGAATCTTAACTAAGTTTAGTGTGTGGATTGAATAATAAGGAGAGAACTGTGGAATTCGATTATATGGAACAAAAGAATGAAAAAGAGAAAATGACAACACGATTTGTTAACGAGGAAAACCTTGGAGGTGATAACCTCTTTGGAAAAAACCCCGGGAGTTAGGTCTCCAACCTTAAAGGTTTCACTATAATAATCACGGTTACAACTTTGGAAGATAATGGAGAGGATTACAAGAGCTTGTGTGTAGAGTGTGTGCGTATGAGCATTAGTGTGTTTTTCCGTCTCCATTTCCCCTTAAATACAAGTAGATATGAAAGAGTCAAATATGGTTCCTACAATCTCGGCATTTTGGTTTATCACTTCAACCTCCGTTAGACCAAGTCGCCCTAGCCGTTTGAAGGTCTGTTGAACGTGCTTGAAGATTGTTCCGCATTTCTCTCTTAATTACTGAAAGATAAGAATAAAAATATTAGGAAATATTGAACAAGTAAATATTAAAACAATACTTACAAAGTGTAATGACATCTCGATATGCAGGATCAATTCAAGATGTTGCCATGTTAAAAATGCCCACAACAGCTTTGTCCCCAAAAACATTTGACTATGTTGGCAACCGAAGAGGCAAAATGTTTTTCTTTTGTATTAATGGTCCAACTGTCGCTCCGTTTGATGGGACGTTTTGGAAGACGTGGCGTTGAAATGGACGGTTGGGGAGAAGAGTTATTTTTGAAAAGTAATTCTTTCTCTTTTTAATAACCGCTTAGATAAATAAACTTCTCCAAGCTTCTCTTTCACCCTCGTTACGGCGCCGTTCATCTTTCAAGGTAACATTTCTCCACTTTTCATCTTCCTCCATTGTTTATCTCTTTTCTTTGTCAATCATGGGTAGGACCAGGTGGTCCTTGACCAAATCTAAGAATGTCCCAACCCCACAAAGCTCCAAAGAAATTAGTCTCGATGATTTCGTTTGCGAAAACCTTCTTGCAAAACCAGACGAAGAGACCTGCTTGTTCAGTGATTCCCAAATAGAGTCCATTAAACGACAATGCTACTTCCCAAATGGTACAATTTTTCATCCTTTTTCCGTAAAGCTTAGGTCTGATTATGTTTCTCGCAAATGGATCTGTTTCTTCGAGTATCCCTTTCTTCTAGGGTTTAGCTACCCTTTTCCTTTATTGGTTTCTGAGTTCTTCCAAAAGACCCAACTCGCTTATGCTCAATTGATGCCGATGGCTTGGCGAGTCTTTGCCTTTGTCATTAAAGTGAACCGAGAGAACGGATTAAACCTAGGGCTCCATGAAATTGCATATTCGTACGATCTTCAACTCTTTGGTTCCAAAAGATATCTTTTTAGGAAGAGATCAGGTAAGAGTTCCCTAATGAGCACCACATCATCTAGTGATAGGGATGGAAAAATAGATTTTTCTTTGTTGATAGGGCATCTATTGGAGGAGGAAATGGGATTTCAAGCGAGTGGAACAAGGGAGGTACTTAAATTCTTACTTTTGTGACTTCCTTTTCTTGAGACAAACTGAATTGTAATTGTTCTTGCTTTTATGCAGATATTGACTGGGAGAACTGTTCCCGCCTGTTGAAGACACTCTAACCAAGGTTGAAGAATTTTTCAGGCTTTCTCCAGACAAAAGATCTCCTAAGGGCTTATTGGAGGCATCTTTGACTGTCCCGGAAGAACAAAAGGCCTCCACCTCCGTTATTATGTCCACAGGTAAGTGTGTTATCCTCTCAGTTTAGTTTGTCAAATTGATGCACTATACTTATTGACAGTCCTTCATATGTCAATGTAGTTTCCAAACCAATCATCTCAGGATCGGACTTTGACCTCGATGAAATTGAAGCCATGTTTACAGGCTCTACCGTGAAGATAGAGATGAAGCCTCCGCCCGCCCCTAAGAAGACCCCAACTTTGGATGATAGTGCAGGTATTGGTTCCAGAGTAAAGAAGCGAAAGGCTAGCCAAGAGGAGGTAGTCGAAGTTGAAGATTCCTTTGATGGAATGTCAGTAGGAGATTTTAAGAAAAAATGCATGAGCTTTGCGAATGGGGTAAGATACTATTAATTGGATATTTACTAACGCAAAAGTTTTTATAAACATCTATTGATGTTGAGTTATTATTTCTCAGACTGTAGGGTATGTGGAGGAGTTGGTGAAAGAAATTGAAATGCTAAAGAAGAAGTCCAAAGCTGACATCGCTTTGGTTAGGAAGGAGAAGATAGCGTTAGAAAACAAGGTGAAGGTACATGAGAAGACCCTGGAGCAACAAAGCAAGTCGTTGGGAGAGCAAGAACAAACAGTGAAGGACTTACTGAATAGTTTGGCTAAGAGTGAGGAGGATCATCAGAAAGAGATCACAGACGTGAAGAGTTCCTGCAAACTGGCTGCGGCAAAAACTGTTTCTCAATGCAAGATAAAAATGATGAAGGAGTATCAAGAAGGGAAGGCTGACACTTGGGATATCAACAGAGAGTGCGCCTATTTGTTTAAGTTGACCGGTGAAGTGATGGATGAGGGCGAGGTGTCGTCAAGCCCGTATGAAGCGGTCGTTAAGGATGCACCAGTAGATGGAGAAGTTAACCCAAATGCAACACCTGCGGCAGAAGCCACCTAAAAAAGAAGGTAAAACAACTTTGTTCTTGGTATTTTGATGATGTTACTGGGGTGGAATCCCTTAAAACAATTTTTATTTTCGTTTGGTTATGTAATGGGTCCATAAGGACCAAAGACAATTTCCTTTATGTGTTGGGTTGGTCCAACACTTTTGCACTTTAAGCTTAGTAGTTTGGATGCTTTTTATGATAACTTTATGGTTTAATGATTTTCAAGCGTGTCAAGGCTTGCTATATTTTGGATAGAATTTTTCTTTGGATGATCCTTTATTATGCTCATAAGGTGACATGATAGTATGTCAAAATGATAGGTACTTAGGATGACATGTATATGTCATAAATCGTAGATACTTAGATGACACGTATATGCCATAAACCGTAGATACTTAGATGACACGTATATGCCATAAACCGTAGATACTTAGATGACACGAATATGCCATAACCATAAGAATAATACTTAAGATCAATCATCTAACCGGAGTGGGAATGGGTAAGCTATATGAGTTTACCCATATAGGCCCACCCCACACCTCAATTAGTGAGATAACTTGCGCTCCAGCGAAGGTGTGGTAACCTAACTTCTTAAGAAAGAGGTAATTAACTCTTTAAACCTTAGAAGGGATTGTGTACCTTTACTTGAGAAGAGATGGCCAGCCTCTAACGGAGGAGAAATCGTTGTTCTTTGCGTGCATTCGATATGTCCCCATGTAGATGTGTCAATACCTCATAAGATAGAAACACGTTAAAAACGGACGCCAACTAAAGTTGACGTCTCTTCACAAAGTGTATTAGCGACATCTTAACTTGTAAATAATAAAAAAGATGCATAGGAGAAAAGAAAGGTTGTAAAGAGTTGAAAGACGATTCATACCGGAAAGATGAGTTCATGTGAAATCATACTTAAATGTAATACCTTTTGAGATGAATGGCGTTCCAACTTCGCGGTATCATTTGGCCATCCAAGGTTGCAAGGCGATATGCTCCTTTTCCGGCTTGTGCATCTATTAAGTAGGGTCCTTCCCATTTTGGGGCGAGCTTGCCTGCATTGGGCTCCTTGGTATTTTGGAATGCCTTTCGTAGGACTAAGTCTCCTACTTGAAACCTTCTAACCCTTACGTTTTTATTGTAAGATCGGGCTACCCTTTGCCGATACGCCATGCGAACTTTGGCCATGTCCCTTAGCTCGTCCACGTATCCAGTCATGTATCAAGATGTCTTTATTATGTTCGATGTCGCAAGTCGTATCTTGCCGTTGGTACAAGGACTTCGCCGGAATAACAGATTCGGGCCCGAATACAAGTGAGTAGGGGTTTGACCAAGAGCATTCTTAGATGTCGTCCTGTTCACCCCATAGGACCATTGGTAACTCTTTCCGCCCAACGTCCTTTCTTCCGGTTTAGTCTCTTTTTAAGTTACCGATTATTATTTTGTTGCTAGACTCGCATGTCCATTGGCTTCGAGGGTGAACAGCGAAGATGTCACCATCTTAACACCCCAAGATGTCAGAAATCTTGGGTCCTCTTGCCGATGAATTGAGAGCCGTTGTCACAAATTATCTCCGATGGAATTCCGAATCGGCCGAATATGTTCCTTTTGATAAAAGATATCACTTCTTTGTCACGAACTTGCACATATGCCTCACCTCTACCCATTTAGAAAAGTAGTCCGTCATGGCCAAAAGAAATACTCGTCCCCCGGTGCTATGGGAAGTTTTCCTACTATGTCCATTCCCCAAACCATAAAAGGCCATGGTGACAGGATAGGATGTAGCAAGCCACCGGCCGGTGTAGGATGTCCCCATGCCGTTGACAGAATCACATTTCTTTGCGTAGTCAACGGCATCTTTTCTCATTGTAGGCCGAAATAGCCCATTCTAAGAGCTTTAGTATGTAAACTTCTCGCCCCCGGTATGATTTCCACAATCTCCTTCGTGCAGCCTCCTTGAGAACCCGATGGGCTCTATCTCGCCTCTAGACATCTTAAGTAGTGACTCGCAGCAGATTTTCTAAACAAGAGATTATCAATAAGTACATATTTAGATACTCTTACCCCGAAGGCTCTTGCATTTTTCTCCTCGACTGGGATCGTATCATCTAAGAGATATTTGATAATAGGAGCTGTCCAAGAGGTCTTTGCGGGAGAGGCGTATGCTCGGCATCCGTGGCGAACATCTCAAGATGGTCAATTGCCGGGATGTCAACATGTATGATTGGGATACCGGTTTGTGAGAAGCTTTTGAAGGCCGAACCCAAGTTTGCCGTGCAGCATCTCGCTTGAGAATTTTCTTCCCGTGGGATTTGTTCCAAGGAAAATGTTTTGAATTTGGCCGAAATAATTTTTACAATTTCCAAATATGTTGTCATCTTAGCGTTTTTCGCGACGTAGGACCCGTTGTACCGATTAACAATTAGTAATGAATCCATGAACACCCGGATATGTTTGACATCTAAGTCTTGGGCTGCGGTTAAACCCGCAATTAGAGCCTCATACTCGCTTCATTGTTGGTAGCCTTGAAACCGCAACCGATAGATTGTGGTATTATGTCCCCTTGTGGCGATTTTAGTACAACTCCAAGACATGTACCTCTCATGTAAGAAGCACCGTTCGTGTAGAGAGTCCAAATTTTTAGGATGTCATCATCTTGAAGTTGTTGTACTTCCAATTCCACCTCTTGTTGTAGCGTTGGATCGAAATCGCCCACAAAATCGCCCAGGCTTGGGATTTTATTGCAGCTTCCGGGCTCGTACTTGATGTCGTATGTGCTTAATTGTACGACCATTTCGCCATTCGTCCCGACATCTCCGGTTTTCTCATGACATTCTTAATAGGATAGTTAGTGCGTACAATAATAGTATGTGTTTCAAAATAGTGCCTTAACTTAATAGAAGCAGTTTATCAAAGCTAAAATTAATTTTTGTAAATGAGAATACCTGGTCTCAAAGCATCTAAGAGTGTCTTACTTATATAGTAGATGGGTTGCCGATTACCATCTCGTTCGTCACCAAGATCGCGCTTACAGCGCCTTCTGACACCGCTAGGTAGATGTAAAGATGTTCTTCCATCTCGAGGTTTGGCCAATAAGGGAGGTGTCGACAGTGTAAGTTTTGAGCTCCCGAAAAGCTTCTTCATGTTGTTCCTCCCATTGGAACTTCTTGTACTTTCTTAAGATGTCGTAGAAAGGTTTGCATCGATCCGAGGATTTGGAAATGAATCTAGTGAGTGCGGCAATTTTTCCCGTCAATCTTTGGACGTCCTTGACAGATTGAGGTGATGACAGTCGAGAATAGCGCGTATTTGTTCGGGGCGGCTTCAATGCCTCTTTTTAGTAACCATATAACCCAACTTGCCGGCCTTCATTCCGAAGTTGCATTTAGCCGGATTAAGTTTCATATTGAAACAATCCAAGATGTCAAAAGCTTGAGAGAGGTTGCTTATGTGATCCTCGGCCTTCTTGGATTTTACTACCATGTCGTCGATGTATACTCTCCATTGTGTCCCCAATCCGATCCTTAAACATCTTGTTGACGAGCCTTTGATCCGTTGCCCCTGCATTTTTTAGTCCAAAAGGCATGGCAATATAACCATAAATACCTGTGGGGTTATGAAGGCAAGTCCTCTTGGTCGATGGTTCCATCTCGAATTTGTTGAAATCCCGAGGACGCGTCCATGAAAGTGAGGAGTTCGTGACCAAGTGGCATCAACTAAGGAATCTATGTGCGGCAAAGGGAAAGGATCTTTTGGGCAGGCTTTATTTAAGTCGGTGAAGTCGCCGCAAACTCGCCATTTCCCATTTCTCTTCTCTACCACAACCACATTCGCCAACCATCTTGGATAATCGACCTCCCGTATCATGTTGGCTTTGAGTAAGCGCTCTACCTCCTCCTTGATGATCTGATTTCTGGTTTCTGCAAACTTTCTACGTTTCTGGTGCACTGGTTTAAAGCTAGGATCTATGTTAAGTTTGTGAGTGATGACATCTTTGCTAATGCCTGTCATGTCATCATGTTTCCAAGCGAAACTCTTTATTCTGCTTCTTAATAGGTTCACAAGTTTCTCTTCTATATCTGACGGGATGTCAGTGCCAATAAGTACTCTGATGTCCGGGTTGGAAGGATCTAACAATACTTCTTTCACATCATCCTCCCTAGCTTCCAGGACTTCGCGTACTTTCCTCGGTAATTGCTATGCTTGTTTTGGAGATATAGACGCCTTCATTGAAGTTTTGTAACATTCCTTAGCCACCTGTTGATCACTGTAAATCTTAGCGACACCCCAAGGTGTTGGAAACTTCACACACTGATGGTAAGTGGAGGGTACGGCCTTCATTCCGTGAATCCACGGTCTTCCAAGAATGACATTGTAAGATGTTGCGCAATCAATTACGCAGTAACCGCTCCATGGTGTTGAGGCCCTTTGAGTATATTGGAAGCTTTATCTCCCCTACCGTTTCTTTGACTTCACCACCGAAGCCTACCAAAGATCAAGACTTTTTGACAATCTCTCGATTCTCGGGATGTTCATTTCCTTAAGGGTACCCAACATAATAAGATTGACGGAGTTGCCCCCATCTACCGTAATACGTCGTATTGTACGGTTAGCGATCTACAAGGAAATAACCGGGCCGTCATGATGGGGTTCCAAAGCAAGTTATCACGATCACTTTCATCAAAGGTAATTGAATCCGGTAAGGTGTCGACATCTTGGGCCGTCTCTCTGGCTTTTCCTCTTTTGACTCCTTAGCGTGTCGTTTTGCGGCGAGAATAGGATGTTCCACATATTTCGAGCCTCCACTGATGAAGTTGACCACCTTCGTTGATCGGGGAGCCGGCCTTTCGGCTTCATGAGGAGCTTACGCATTTTCACTTCTTCTTCTCGGACCCCAATAATTCCTTAAGATGTCCTTTCGAGAGTAAGTAACCGATCTCCTTTCTTAACGCGATGCGGTCTTCGCAACGTGTCCAAAGTCTTCATGGTAAGCGCACCATTTTGATTTGTCACGCCATCCCGTGGTTTTGTCCGTTTTCTTTGGCCATCTCGGCTTTGTCTCCTAGGTTGCCCATTGCACAAAGTATACCGAAATGTCAACCGTAAAAACAATAATCGAAATGTTAGGCACATTATCACTATCTTCATCCTCACCGTCTACCGAATTAATTTTGCTAGTGTCAATTCTCGGATAAGGATTGGGACGGTTGTTCTGCGATGGGACGATTCGCTTTTCTGTCGGGATGGTCATATGTCGACGTCTTGGATGACGACTTCGATCTTCGCAGCCTCATCTTCCTCCGCCTTATGAACCTTAATGCTCTGCTCCCGACTTCTTCTAGCCGCTTACAAGGAGTCATTACCAAATCTTGATAATACCGTGAATCTTTCTTCAACCCCATTTTGAATGCTTCGTGAGCTGTCGACATGTCAAGATTGGGAATTTCTAACACCTCCTTATTGAACCGATGGACATAATCCTTCGTAGTCTCATTAGGCCGCCGGGTCACATTGTAGAGATCACTTGTCAACTTTTCAAACTGTCGACTGCATGAGAATTGGTTATAGAACATGTTGATGAGCCGGGCGTATGAACCAATTGAACCTGTGGGTTGCCTAATCGGCCATTTGAGAGCTGGTCCGGACAAGGTGGATCCAAATCCCCCGCATAAGCGAGGCCTCCCGATCTTGAAGCGGGATATGGATTATGTCCATCTTTTCTTGATAGTGTGCAACATGCTCCTGCAGGTCCGTGGTGCCATCGTACAACTTCATAGATGGTACGGGAAACGTTTCGGGATGTCGACATTTGCAATTCTTTGGGACAAACCGGGATTGATTGTAACAGTTTTGGAGTCACTGGTTGAATTGGAGGAGTTACACACAGTACGTTCATTATCATCTCTCTCTGAGATCCTGCATCTGTTTAGCTAGTGGGTTTTCCTGCAAAAGGGTCGGCCATAGGAAGACGATTGAAATTATTATTATTGAAAAGATTATTTAGCAAACCGGAATCGTCCGTAGTAGTCGTGACGGTGGTGTTGTCTATAAATGGAATGAATGGGGTGAATCCTGCGGAAGATGGCGTCGATGGGGTGTCCCCGGGTAAAGATGTCGCGAGATGAGTTTGAGGAGGGCTTGCCCATTGGAATGAATTCACTCTGAAATGTAGATCCTCAGGTGTTGTCAAAGTTGAGAACCCTTGCACGCTTGGTGATATGTTCTCAAGCCGAGATGCGATGAGTTGATCTTTCTGCATCTTAATCATGGAATTGGTCAACACCTTCGAATTGTTGTCTTCTTTGGTCCAACCTTTGATTCAACTGGTTAGGATACTCCGGATGTCGGCATCTGCATTGGAAGAGGTTGCCCCCTTTTGTGGAGTCTTCGTAGGTTGAGTTGGTGAGACCCGGTGCGAGGAGGTGGTGGTAACAAGCTGGTTCTACCTCCTGATGTGGGAACAACGGCGGGACCTTTCCCGGCGGTGGACACATTGGAGGGTGCAGACATAGTGAATTTGGTTAGGAAATGTTTCAAATAATCGATAAACCACGAGGCCCCTCGGTGGGCGCCAAATTGTTTTGGTAGAAAAAACAATAAAGTAGAATCTTAACTAAGTTTAGTGTGTGGATTGAATAATAAGGAGAGAACTGTGGAATTCGATTATATGGAACAAAAGAATGAAAAAGAGAAAATGACAACACGATTTGTTAACGAGGAAAACCTTGGAGGTGATAACCTCTTTGGAAAAAACCCCGGGAGTTAGGTCTCCAACCTTAAATGTTTCACTATAATAATCACGGTTACAACTTTGGAAGATAATGGAGAGGATTACAAGAGCTTGTGTGTAGAGTGTGTGCGTATGAGCATTAGTGTGTTTTTCCGTCTCCATTTCCCCTTAAATACAAGTAGATATGAAAGAGTCAAATATGGTTCCTACAATCTCGGCATTTTGGTTTATCACTTCAACCTCCGTTAGACCAAGTCGCCCTAGCCGTTTGAAGGTCTGTTGAACGTGCTTGAAGTGTAATAACCCAAAAATTTTCGAGGATTATTTGGTAAGTTGTTAAATTTTCAATTAGGCTTTTAGAGGGACTAATAATTATATTGAAGTCCTAGGAATTTTATTATGTGGGTTAAATTATTTAAATGAGTTGGACTTTGGTATTGGGCTTAGATTTAGTAAAACTTTTTTTTAAATACTCATTTTTAATAAATTGTTTTAATAATTAAATTATTTTCTTAAATTAAATTATTTGAATTATCTTTTTAATAAAAAAAAAATTGAATTGTGTTTGGGCTTTAGTTATTATTGAGCTTGAGTAATCTTGTGGGCTTAGAAAACCTAATTAAACTAAACCCATCTATATATTCATCTTTTTCTAAATACCTAGGGTTATTTAACTATTTTGATAATCAAAAGAAATAGAGAGAAAGAGGAGGCGGCACCCACCGAGTAGAGAGAGAACCGTGAGAGAGAGAGAGAACAGCATGGTGGCGTGAAGTGAAGTGGAGAAGAAGAAAAGACCAAAACTAAGGTAAAGATTCCTCCGTCCCATAATTATTATTCTTGAATTTAAAGTCTAGAAAATCCTAGAAACTCTTGAGATTAGATTGAGGTTTTTATTATGAATATTGTTGATTAATTAAGAATTAATTAATGGGCATTAAATTGAATTAGATATGAATTTCTGAAATTCTAAAACTATTTAATTCTAGGTTTAGCCATTCTTGAATTTTTAATGGTTTAATCTTAGAGTTTAATTAATGAATTGAGAATTTGATTATTGGGGAATTGTAGGTTATAATGAAATAACCCTAACCCTAGTTCATATTGATTTGAAATTGAATCAAACACAATTAATATGATTAAAGGGGTTTTTATTAAAGAATATAGAAATTAAATAATTGTTTAATGCTTAAAAAAAATTAAAAGAGAAACAAAACAATGTTTTTTTGAGCAACCTGGGAGTCGGCCGAAGTGTTCTTGGCATAAATTGTGTGTTCTCCACTTAAGTGTTAGTATTTTTGTTAGTTTATATAAAAGCAGTTAGTTTTTAAACGGAAAAGGGACTAAACTGCAGAGTTTTCAAAGCTGAAAGGATTTTTCGGTTAAGTTACTAAGCGAAACGATTAATTTCGGGGTGAACGTAAAAGTTCAAAAGTTCTGAGGGACTGTTATGTGATTTTGAAAATCTGAAGGACTGTTTTGCAATTACTGAAAAGTTGAGGGACTGTTTTGTAATTTCCCAAAAGTTGAGGGACTGTTTTGTAATTTTCCAAAAGTTGAGGGACTGTTTTGTAATTTTTCAAAAGTTGAGGGACTATTTTGTAATTTTCAAAAGTTGAGGGACTATTTTGTAAATTTTAGAAAGTTAAAGGACTTTATTGAAATTAAGAAAATCTAAAAGAACCTTTTGAAATTTAGGGGAAGTCCAAAGACCTTAAAGGAATTATATCAAAGGAAAAGAACTAGAATAACACTTTAAGATGAAGAAGGAATACTAAAAGACTTAGGTTCCAAAGTATTAGAGTTCGAAATAGAAAGTTTCTAAGGTTAGGAAACTGCTAAATTAGGAAAGTTTCTAAAAATAGAAAAGTTAATTAACCAGTTACGGTTAGTCTGAGAGTAACTCATAGGTTAACTAAGGAAAGAAAGTATAGATACATAAGAAGTGATAATGATTACTTGTGCCTAAGTTATGTTATTCCATGATTGTAGATTTCGCATAAAGGCAATTGCTTAAGGAAGGAAAGCAAAGCTAAGGTAAGGGATTATACATCTTTAAGTTAATTGTTTTCCGCTCCTTTTCATTGTTTAGGTTTCCGCATATTTCTTGGCGATGTACATTCATTTGATACGAAAAAGCTGACCTCGCGTCAGTATTTGTTTTGACTCCCTCGGTTACCGTTATTTGCTAATCTTTTGTTATTCGGTTGCTATATCGTTCTTTGATTTCGAAAATACGAAAATTTTGTTGTCTTTGTGAAAGTTTGTATTTTGTATAAAATGAGTTTGATATGATATAACTTTGTTCCATTAATGATCACTAAGTTAGACAACCTGCTCCGACGGGGTATATTTGATATTTTGGCCTTCGGGCAAACTTAGTTCACCGCTTCAATGTAGTTGTGGTGCACTGTTTAGGACTCTGCGGAGTCAACCTTTGTGCCCTTTGTGGGATTTCGAACCCTTTGTGGGTATTAGTGCTCTTTGTGGGCTTTTGTTCCCTTTATGGGATTTTGCTTTGATAAGGTCAGTGGACCACTTATGTGATCATGATGTCTGTGAGTGATTTGATTATCTACGGCTGGTATGGGACAGTTGTAGATAATTAGATTACTCGAGTCAACTTTGTTCAGCTTATCAGTCCTTTGAATTTCTTATAATCTGTGAGTGGTTTAGTTAGTTAAAGCTGGTATGGGACAGTTTTTAATTAAGTAAATCATTCGAGTCAATTTGAATCGATTTTGCCATCATTTGAAACTCCAAAATATTTGTCAACTCAGTTCGTGAAACCATTGAGATTTTGAAAGACATGTGATTTGAGAATTTGTTAAACAATGATTTCGAATTTGTACTTCGTTATGTCTTCGATTGTTAGTTGAAAATTGTATCGTTTGATATTCCTTCAGGTCAACTCCTCTTTAGTAACCGGAGGGGTTGTATATGAACTTACTGGGCATTTTTCGCTCACCCTTTCATACTCTTTTTCTTCCAGATTTCATATAGGAAGAACGTGAAACGGATCGGGAGCACCTCATAAGGAGTTCAAGGATCGTTTAGTTTATTTCTATTTGGTTAGTTGCTTCAGTTAATTGAGAGATTTTTAGACATTAAAGTTTTTTTTTTTGAGCTAGTGGATTGTACTAGCCGTTGAAGTTATTACCGTTTTCAGCATTTAAGTCATTTCAAATTGTGGTTAGTGTTTGAATTATGGTTTAGTAACCGTTGGAGGTTATTTTATTATAAATTAAGTATTATTATTGTTGTGAAAATTCGGGGTCGTTACAGTTGGTATCAGAGCTTTGGCTTTAGATCCTTGGGAGATAGGATGTATGAGGATAAGTTTGATTTGAGTTTTTAGATCCTTGGAAGTTTAGGATTTATGAGAATAAGTTTGATATGAGTCTTAGGTTTGACCTTAGTGTCATTCTGGGAGTGTTTAGTATAGATTGATATGATAAGATTAGTTGCTTCATCGGATTATGAAATTTAGAGGACTAAACTTCTTTTAAGGGGGTAAGAATGTAATAACCCAAAAATTTTCGAGGATTATTTGGTAAGTTGTTAAATTTTCAATTAGGCTTTTAGAGGGACTAATAATTATATTGAAGTCCTAGGAATTTTATTATGTGGGTTAAATTATTTAAATGAGTTGGACTTTGGTATTGGGCTTAGATTTAGTAAAACTTTTTTTTAAATACTCATTTTTAATAAATTGTTTTAATAATTAAATTATTTTCTTAAATTAAATTATTTGAATTATCTTTTTAATAAAAAAAAAATTGAATTGTGTTTGGGCTTTAGTTATTATTGAGCTTGAGTAATCTTGTGGGCTTAGAAAACCTAATTAAACTAAACCCATCTATATATTCATCTTTTTCTAAATACCTAGGGTTATTTAACTATTTTGATAATCAAAAGAAATAGAGAGAAAGAGGAGGCGGCACCCACCGAGTAGAGAGAGAACCGTGAGAGAGAGAGAGAACAGCATGGTGGCGTGAAGTGAAGTGGAGAAGAAGAAAAGACCAAAACTAAGGTAAAGATTCCTCCGTCCCATAATTATTATTCTTGAATTTAAAGTCTAGAAAATCCTAGAAACTCTTGAGATTAGATTGAGGTTTTTATTATGAATATTGTTGATTAATTAAGAATTAATTAATGGGCATTAAATTGAATTAGATATGAATTTCTGAAATTCTAAAACTATTTAATTCTAGGTTTAGCCATTCTTGAATTTTTAATGGTTTAATCTTAGAGTTTAATTAATGAATTGAGAATTTGATTATTGGGGAATTGTAGGTTATAATGAAATAACCCTAACCCTAGTTCATATTGATTTGAAATTGAATCAAACACAATTAATATGATTAAAGGGGTTTTTATTAAAGAATATAGAAATTAAATAATTGTTTAATGCTTAAAAAAATTAAAAGAGGAACAAAACAATTTTTTTGAACAACCTGGGAGTCGGCCGAAGTGTTCTTGGCATGAATTGTGTGTTCTCCACTTAAGTGTTAGTATTTTTGTTAGTTTATATAAAAGCAGTTAGTTTTTAAACGGAAAAGGGACTAAACTGCGAGTTTTCAAAGCCGAAAGGATTTTTCGGTTAAGTTACTAAGCGAACAGTTAATTTCAGTGTGAACGAGAAAAGTTCAAAAGTTACGAGGGACTTACGTGATTTTGAAAATCTGAAGGACTGTTTTGCAATTACCGAAAAGTTGAGGGACCGTTTTGTAATTTCCCAAAAGTTGAGGGGCTTTGTAATTTTCCAAAAGTTGAGGGACTGTTTTGTAATTTTTCAAAAGTTGAGGGACTATTTTGTAATTTTCAAAAGTTGAGGGACTATTTTGTAAATTTTAGAAAGTTAAAGGACTTTATTGAAATTAAGAAAACCTAAAAGAACCTTTTGAAATTTAGGGGAAGTCCAAAGACCTTAAAGGAATTATATCAAAGGAAAAGAAGTAGAATAACACTTTAAGATGAAGAAGGAATACTAAAAGACTTAGGTTCCAAAGTATTAGAGTTCGAAATAGAAAGTTTCTAAGGTTAGGAAAGCTGCTAAATTAGGAAAGTTTCTAAAAATAGAAAAGTTAATTAACCGATTTACGGTTAGTCTGAGAGTAACTCATAGGTTAACTAAGGAAAGAAAGTATAGGTACATAAGAAGTGATAATGATTACTTGTGCCTAAGTTATGTTATTCCATGATTGTAGATTTCGCATAAAGGCAATTGCTTATGGAAGGAAAGCAAAGCTAAGGTAAGGGATTATACATCTTTAAGTTAATTGTTTTCCGCTCCGTTTCATTGTTTAGGTTTCCGCATATTTCTTGGCGATGTACATTCATTTGATACGAAAAAGCTGACCTCGCGTCAGTATTTGTTTTGACTCCCTCGGTTACCGTTATTTGCTAATCTTTTGTTATTCGGTTGCTATATCGTTCTTTGATTTCGAAAATACGAAAATTTTATTGTCTTTGTGAAAGTTCGTATTTTGTATAAAATGAGTTTGATATGATATAACTTTGTTCCATTAATGATCACTAAGTTAGACAACCTGCTCCGGCGGGGTATATTTGATATTTTGGCCTTCGGGCAAACTTAGTTCACCGCTTCAATGTAGTTGTGGTGCACTGTTTAGGACTCTGCGGAGTCAACCTTTGTGCCCTTTGTGGGATTTCGAACCCTTTGTGGGTATTAGTGCTCTTTGTGGGCTTTTGTTCCCTTTATGGGATTTTGGTTTGATAAGGTCAGTGGACCACTTATGTGATCATGATGTCTGTGAGTGATTTGATTATCTACGGCTGGTATGGGACAGTTGTAGATAATTAGATTACTCGAGTCAACTTTGTTCAGCTTATCAGTCCTTTGAATTTCTTATAATCTGTGAGTGGTTTAGTTAGTTAAAGCTGGTATGGGACAGTTTTTAATTAAGTAAATCATTCGAGTCAATTTGAATCGATTTTGCCATCATTTGAAACTCCAAAATATTTGTCAACTCAGTTCGTGAAACCATTGAGATTTTGAAAGACATGTGATTTGAGAATTTGTTAAACAATGATTTCGAATTTGTACTTCGTTATGTCTTCGATTGTTAGTTGAAAATTGTATCGTTTGATATTCCTTCAGGTCAACTCCTCTTTAGTAACCGGAGGGGTTGTATATGAACTTACTGGGCATTGTTCGCTCACCCTTTCATACTCTTTTTCTTCCAGATTTCATATAGGAAGAACGTGAAACGGATCGGGAGCACCTCATAAGGAGTTCAAGGATCGTTTAGTTTATTTCTATTTGGTTAGTTGCTTCAGTTAATTGAGAGATTTTTAGACATTAAGGTTTTTTTTTTGAGCTAGTGGATTGTACTAGCCGTTGAAGTTATTACCGTTTCAGCATTTAAGTCATTTCAAATTGTGGTTAGTGTTTGAATTATGGTTTAGTAGCCGTTGGAGGTTATTTTATTATAAATTAAGTATTATTATTGTTGTGAAAATTCGGGGTCGTTACAGTTGGTATCAGAGCTTTGGCTTTAGATCCTTGGGAGATAGGATGTATGAGGATAAGTTTGATTTGAGTTTTTAGATCCTTGGAAGTTTAGGATTTATGAGAATAAGTTTGATATGAGTCTTAGGTTTGACCTTAGTGTCATTCTGGGGGTGTTTAGTATAGATTGATATGATAAGATTAGTTGCTTCATCGGATTATGAAAGTTTAGAGGACTAAACTTCTTTTAAGGGGGTAAGAATGTAATAACCCAAAAATTTTCGAGGATTATTTGGTAAGTTGTTAAATTTTCAATTAGGCTTTTAGAGGGACTAATAATTATATTGAAGTCCTAGGAATTTTATTATGTGGGTTAAATTATTTAAATGAGTTGGACTTTGGTATTGGGCTTAGATTTAGTAAAACTTTTTTTAAATACTCATTTTTAATAAATTGTTTTAATAATTAAATTATTTTCTTAAATTAAATTATTTGAATTATCTTTTTAATAAAAAAAAAAAATTGAATTGTGTTTGGGCTTTAGTTATTATTGAGCTTGAGTAATCTTGTGGGCTTAGAAAACCTAATTAAACTAAACCCATCTATATATTCATCTTTTTCTAAATACCTAGGGTTATTTAACTATTTTGATAATCAAAAGAAATAGAGAGAAAGAGGAGGCGGCACCCACCGAGTAGAGAGAGAACCGTGAGAGAGAGAGAGAACAGCATGGTGGCGTGAAGTGAAGTGGAGAAGAAGAAAAGACCAAAACTAAGGTAAAGATTCCTCCGTCCCATAATTATTATTCTTGAATTTAAAGTCTAGAAAATCCTAGAAACTCTTGAGATTAGATTGAGGTTTTTATTATGAATATTGTTGATTAATTAAGAATTAATTAATGGGCATTAAATTGAATTAGATATGAATTTCTGAAATTCTAAAACTATTTAATTCTAGGTTTAGCCATTCTTGAATTTTTAATGGTTTAATCTTAGAGTTTAATTAATGAATTGAGAATTTGATTATTGGGGAATTGTAGGTTATAATGAAATAACCCTAACCCTAGTTCATATTGATTTGAAATTGAATCAAACACAATTAATATGATTAAAGGGGTTTTTATTAAAGAATATAGAAATTAAATAATTGTTTAATGCTTAAAAAAATTAAAAGAGGAACAAAACAATTTTTTTTTGAACAACCTGGGAGTCGGCCGAAGTGTTCTTGGCATGAATTGTGTGTTCTCCACTTAAGTGTTAGTATTTTTGTTAGTTTATATAAAAACAGTTAGTTTTTAAACGGAAAAGGGCCTAAACTGCAGAGTTTTCAAAGCTGAAAGGATTTTTCAGTTAAGTTACTAACTGAACAGTTAATTTCAGGACTGAACAGAAAAGTTCAAAAGTTCTGAGGGACTGTTCTGTGATTTTGAAAATCAAGGACTCGCTTTTGCAATTACTGAAAAGTTGAGGGACTGTTTTGTAATTTCCCAAAAGTTGAGGGACTGTTTTGTAATTTTCCAAAAGTTGAGGGACTGTTTTGTAATTTTTCAAAAGTTGAGGGACTATTTTGTAATTTTCAAAAGTTGAGGGACTATTTTGTAAATTTTAGAAAGTTAAAGGACTTTATTGAAATTAAGAAAATCTAAAAGAACCTTTTGAAATTTAGGGGAAGTCCAAAGACCTTAAAGGAATTATATCAAAAGAAAAGAAGTAGAATAACACTTTAAGATGAAGAAGGAATACTAAAAGACTTAGGTTCCAAAGTATTAGAGTTCGAAATAGAAAGTTTCTAAGGTTAGGAAACTGCTAAATTAGGAAAGTTTCTAAAAATAGAAAAGTTAATTAACCAGTTACGGTTAGTCTGAGAGTAACTCATAGGTTAACTAAGGAAAGAAAGTATAGGTACATAAGAAGTGATAATGATTACTTGTGCCTAAGTTATGTTATTCCATGATTGTAGATTTCGCATAAAGGCAATTGCTTAAGGAAGGAAAGCAAAGCTAAGGTAAGGGATTATACATCTTTAAGTTAATTGTTTTCCGCTCCGTTTCATTGTTTAGGTTTCCGCATATTTCTTGGCGATGTACATTCATTTGATACGAAAGCCGACCTCGCGTCGCATTTGTTTTGACTCCCTGCTACCGTTATTTGCTAATCTTTTGTTATTCGGTTGCTATATCGTTCTTTGATTTCGAAAATACGAAAATTTTATTGTCTTTGTGAAAGTTCGTATTTTGTATAAAATGAGTTTGATATGATATAACTTTGTTCCATTAATGATCACTAAGTTAGACAACCTGCTCCTGGGTATATTTGATATTTTGGCCTTCGGGCAAACTTAGTTCACCGCTTCAATGTAGTTGTGGTGCACTGTTTAGGACTCGCAAGTCAACCTTTGTGCCCTTTGTGGGATTTCGAACCCTTTGTGGGTATTAGTGTTCTTTGTGGGCTTTTGTTCCCTTTATGGGATTTTGGTTTGATAAGGTCAGTGGACCACTTATGTGATCATGATGTCTGTGAGTGATTTGATTATCTACGGCTGGTATGGGACAGTTGTAGATAATTAGATTACTCGAGTCAACTTTGTTCAGCTTATCAGTCCTTTGAATTTCTTATAATCTGTGAGTGGTTTAGTTAGTTAAAGCTGGTATGAGACAGCTTTTAATTAAGTAAATCATTCGAGTCAATTTGAATCGATTTTGCCATCATTTGAAACTCCAAAATATTTGTCAACTCAGTTCGTGAAACCATTGAGATTTTGAAAGACATGTGATTTGAGAATTTGTTAAACAATGATTTCGAATTTGTACTTCGTTATGTCTTCGATTGTTAGTTGAAAATTGTATCGTTTGATATTCCTTCAGGTCAACTCCTCTTTAGTAACCGGAGGGGTTGTATATGAACTTACTGGGCATTGTTCGCTCACCCTTTCATACTCTTTTTCTTCCAGATTTCATATAGGAAGAACGTGAAACGGATCGGGAGCACCTCATAAGGAGTTCAAGGATCGTTTAGTTTATTTCTATTTGGTTAGTTGCTTCAGTTAATTGAGAGATTTTTAGACATTAAGGTTTTTTTTTTGAGCTAGTGGATTGTACTAGCCGTTGAAGTTATTACCGTTTTCAGCATTTAAGTCATTTCAAATTGTGGTTAGTGTTTGAATTATGGTTTAGTAGCCGTTGGAGGTTATTTTATTATAAATTAAGTATTATTATTGTTGTGAAAATTCGGGGTCGTTACAGTTGGTATCAGAGCTTTGGCTTTAGATCCTTGGGAGATAGGATGTATGAGGATAAGTTTGATTTGAGTTTTTAGATCCTTGGAAGTTTAGGATTTATGAGAATAAGTTTGATATGAGTCTTAGGTTTGACCTTAGTGTCATTCTGGGGGTGTTTAGTATAGATTGATATGATAAGATTAGTTGCTTCATCGGATTATGAAAGTTTAGAGGACTAAACTTCTTTTAAGGGGGTAAGAATGTAATAACCCAAAAATTTTCGAGGATTATTTGGTAAGTTGTTAAATTTTCAATTAGGCTTTTAGAGGGACTAATAATTATATTTAAGTCCTAGGAATTTTATTATGTGGGTTAAATTATTTAAATGAGTTGGACTTTGGTATTGGGCTTAGATTTAGTAAAACTTTTTTTTAAATACTCATTTTTAATAAATTGTTTTAATAATTAAATTATTTTCTTAAATTAAATTATTTGAATTATCTTTTTAATAAAAAAAAAAAATTGAATTGTGTTTGGGCTTTAGTTATTATTGAGCTTGAGTAATCTTGTGGGCTTAGAAAACCTAATTAAACTAAACCCATCTATATATTCATCTTTTTCTAAATACCTAGGGTTATTTAACTATTTTGATAATCAAAAGAAATAGAGAGAAAGAGGAGGCGGCACCCACCGAGTAGAGAGAGAACCGTGAGAGAGAGAGAGAACAGCATGGTGGCGTGAAGTGAAGTGGAGAAGAAGAAAAGACCAAAACTAAGGTAAAGATTCCTCCGTCCCATAATTATTATTCTTGAATTTAAAGTCTAGAAAATCCTAGAAACTCTTGAGATTAGATTGAGGTTTTTATTATGAATATTGTTGATTAATTAAGAATTAATTAATGGGCATTAAATTGAATTAGATATGAATTTCTGAAATTCTAAAACTATTTAATTCTAGGTTTAGCCATTCTTGAATTTTTAATGGTTTAATCTTAGAGTTTAATTAATGAATTGAGAATTTGATTATTGGGAAATTGTAGGTTATAATGAAATAACCCTAACCCTAGTTCATATTGATTTGAAATTGAATCAAACACAATTAATATGATTAAAGGGGTTTTTATTAAAGAATATAGAAATTAAATAATTGTTTAATGCTTAAAAAAATTAAAAGAGGAACAAAACAATTTTTTTTTGAACAACCTGGGAGTCGGCCGAAGTGTTCTTGGCATGAATTGTGTGTTCTCCACTTAAGTGTTAGTATTTTTGTTAGTTTATATAAAAGCAGTTAGTTTTTAAACGGAAAAGGGACTAAACTGCAGAGTTTTCAAAGCTGAAAGGATTTTTCAGTTAAGTTACTAACTGAACAGTTAATTTCAGGACTGAACAGAAAAGTTCAAAAGTTCTGAGGGACTGTTCTGTGATTTTGAAAATCTGAAGGACTGTTTTGCAATTACTGAAAAGTTGAGGGACTGTTTTGTAATTTCCCAAAAGTTGAGGGACTGTTTTGTAATTTTCCAAAAGTTGAGGGACTGTTTTGTAATTTTTCAAAAGTTGAGGGACTATTTTGTAATTTTCAAAAGTTGAGGGACTATTTTGTAAATTTTAGAAAGTTAAAGGACTTTATTGAAATTAAGAAAATCTAAAAGAACCTTTTGAAATTTAGGGGAAGTCCAAAGACCTTAAAGGAATTATATCAAAGGAAAAGAAGTAGAATAACACTTTAAGATGAAGAAGGAATACTAAAAGACTTAGGTTCCAAAGTATTAGAGTTCGAAATAGAAAGTTTCTAAGGTTAGGAAACTGCTAAATTAGGAAAGTTTCTAAAAATAGAAAAGTTAATTAACCAGTTACGGTTAGTCTGAGAGTAACTCATAGGTTAACTAAGGAAAGAAAGTATAGGTACATAAGAAGTGATAACGATTACTTGTGCCTAAGTTATGTTATTCCATGATTGTAGATTTCGCATAAAGGCAATTGCTTAAGGAAGGAAAGCAAAGCTAAGGTAAGGGATTATACATCTTTAAGTTAATTGTTTTCCGCTCCGTTTCATTGTTTAGGTTTCCGCATATTTCTTGGCGATGTACATTCATTTGATACGAAAAGCCGACCTCGCGTCAGTATTTGTTTTGACTCCCTCGGTTACCGTTATTTGCTAATCTTTTGTTATTCGGTTGCTATATCGTTCTTTGATTTCGAAAATACGAAAATTTTATTGTCTTTGTGAAAGTTCGTATTTTGTATAAAATGAGTTTGATATGATATAACTTTGTTCCATTAATGATCACTAAGTTAGACAACCCGCTCCGTGGGGTATATTTGATATTTTGGCCTTCGGGCAAACTTAGTTCACCGCTTCAATGTAGTTGTGGTGCACCGTTTAGGACTCTGCGAGTCAACCTTTGTGCCCTTTGTGGGATTTCGAACCCTTTGTGGGTATTAGTGTTCTTTGTGGGCTTTTGTTCCCTTTATGGGATTTTGGTTTGATAAGGTCGGTGGACCACTTATGTGATCATGATGTCTCATGAGTGATTTGATTATCTACTACTGGTATGGGACGGTTGTAGATAATTAGATTACTCGAGTCAACTTTGTTCACCTTATCACCCTTTGAATTTCTTATAATCTGTGAGTGGTTTAGTTAGTTAAAGCCGGTATGGGACAGCTTTTTAATTAAGTAAATCATTCGAGTCAATTTGAATCGATTTTGCCATCATTTGAAACTCCAAAATATTTGTCAACTCGCCGTGAAACCATTGAGATTTTGAAAGACATGTGATTTGAGAATTTGTTAAACAATGATTTCGAATTTGTACTTCGTTATGTCTTCGATTGTTAGTTGAAAATTGTATCGTTTGATATTCCTTCAGTCAACTCCTCTTTAGTAACCTGAGGGTTGTATATGAACTTACTGGGCATTGTTCGCTCACCCTTTCATACTCTTTTTCTTCCAGATTTCATATAGGAAGAACGTGAAACGGATCGGGAGCACCTCATAAGGAGTTCAAGGATCGTTTAGTTTATTTCTATTTGGTTAGTTGCTTCAGTTAATTGAGAGATTTTTAGACATTAAGGTTTTTTTTTGAGCTAGCGGATTGTACTAGCCGTTGAAGTTATTACCGTTTTCGGCATTTAAGTCATTTCAAATTGTGGTTAGTGTTTGAATTATGGTTTAGTAGCCGTTGGAGGTTATTTTATTATAAATTAAGTATTATTATTGTTGTGAAAATTCGGTCGTTACGCTTGGTATCGTAGCTTTGGCTTTAGATCCTTGGGAGATAGGATGTATGAGGATAAGTTTGATTTGAGTTTTTAGATCCTTGGAAGTTTAGGATTTATGAGAATAAGTTTGATATGAGTCTTAGGTTTGACCTTAGTGTCATTCTGGGGGTGTTTAGTATAGATTGATATGATAAGATTAGTTGCTTCATCGGATTATGAAAGTTTAGAGGACTAAACTTCTTTTAAGGGGGTAAGAATGTAATAACCCAAAAATTTTCGAGGATTATTTGGTAAGTTGTTAAATTTTCAATTAGGCTTTTAGAGGGACTAATAATTATATTGAAGTCCTAGGAATTTTATTATGTGGGTTAAATTATTTAAATGAGTTGGACTTTGGTATTGGGCTTAGATTTAGTAAAACTTTTTTTTAAATACTCATTTTTAATAAATTGTTTTAATAATTAAATTATTTTCTTAAATTAAATTATTTGAATTATCTTTTTAATAAAAAAAAAAATTGAATTGTGTTTGGGCTTTAGTTATTATTGAGCTTGAGTAATCTTGTGGGCTTAGAAAACCTAATTAAACTAAACCCATCTATATATTCATCTTTTTCTAAATACCTAGGGTTATTTAACTATTTTGATAATCAAAAGAAATAGAGAGAAAGAGGAGGCGGCACCCACCGAGTAGAGAGAGAACCGTGAGAGAGAGAGAGAACAAGATGGTGGCGTGAAGTGAAGTGGAGAAGAAGAAAAGACCAAAACTAAGGTAAAGATTCCTCCGTCCCATAATTATTATTCTTGAATTTAAAGTCTAGAAAATCCTAGAAACTCTTGAGATTAGATTGAGGTTTTTATTATGAATATTGTTGATTAATTAAGAATTAATTAATGGGCATTAAATTGAATTAGATATGAATTTCTGAAATTCTAAAACTATTTAATTCTAGGTTTAGCCATTCTTGAATTTTTAATGGTTTAATCTTAGAGTTTAATTAATGAATTGAGAATTTGATTATTGGGAAATTGTAGGTTATAATGAAATAACCCTAACCCTAGTTCATATTGATTTGAAATTGAATCAAACACAATTAATATGATTAAAGGGGTTTTTATTAAAGAATATAGAAATTAAATAATTGTTTAATGCTTAAAAAAATTAAAAGAGGAACAAAACAATTTTTTTGAACAACCTGGGAGTCGGCCGAAGTGTTCTTGGCATGAATTGTGTGTTCTCCACTTAAGTGTTAGTATTTTTGTTAGTTTATATAAAAGCAGTTAGTTTTTAAACGGAAAAGGGACTAAACTGCAGAGTTTTCAAAGCTGAAAGGATTTTTCAGTTAAGTTACTAACTGAACAGTTAATTTCAGACCGAACAGTAAAAGTTCAAAAGTTCTCGAGGGACTGCTCAGTGATTTTGAAAATCAAGGACTGCTTTGCAATTGCGAAAAGTTGAGGGACTCGTTTTGTAATTTCCCAAAAGTTGAGGGACTCGTTTTGTAATTTTCCAAAAGTTGAGGGACTGTTTTGTAATTTTTCAAAAGTTGAGGGACTATTTTGTAATTTTCAAAAGTTGAGGGACTATTTTGTAAATTTTAGAAAGTTAAAGGACTTTATTGAAATTAAGAAAACCTAAAAGAACCTTTTGAAATTTAGGGGAAGTCCAAAGACCTTAAAGGAATTATATCAAAGGAAAAGAAGTAGAATAACACTTTAAGATGAAGAAGGAATACTAAAAGACTTAGGTTCCAAAGTATTAGAGTTCGAAATAGAAAGTTTCTAAGGTTAGGAAACTGCTAAATTAGGAAAGTTTCTAAAAATAGAAAAGTTAATTAACCAGTTACGGTTAGTCTGAGAGTAACTCATAGGTTAACTAAGGAAAGAAAGTATAGGTACATAAGAAGTGATAACGATTACTTGTGCCTAAGTTATGTTATTCCATGATTGTAGATTTCGCATAAAGGCAATTGCTTAAGGAAGGAAAGCAAAGCTAAGGTAAGGGATTATACATCTTTAAGTTAATTGTTTTCCGCTCCGTTTCATTGTTTAGGTTTCCGCATATTTCTTGGCGATGTACATTCATTTGATACGAAAAAGCTGACCTCGCGTCAGTATTTGTTTTGACTCCCTCGGTTACCGTTATTTGCTAATCTTTTGTTATTCGGTTGCTATATCGTTCTTTGATTTCGAAAATACGAAAATTTTATTGTCTTTGTGAAAGTTCGTATTTTGTATAAAATGAGTTTGATATGATATAACTCCGTTTCTTGATGTCTCCCCTTTTCACAC
This sequence comes from Adenophora triphylla var. japonica, assembly GCA_022495995.1. Lineage (NCBI taxonomy): Eukaryota > Viridiplantae > Streptophyta > Magnoliopsida > Asterales > Campanulaceae > Adenophora > Adenophora triphylla. The sequence continues at coordinate 56,304 of JAFEMH010006459.1, forward strand.
CAACAGGCCGGTTCTTTAGCCTCTTGCTCCCACCGGAACGAACATCGACATTGTAGGTAGAGTACAACATCTTCCCCTTAACCCCACGAGCCAACACCTTAGCCCCTTTTGTGACTTCCCAAGACCCACCAATGAAAGAAACACCATACCCTTCACTGTCAAGTTGTCCCACAGAAATCACCCTTCTCCTCAAATCCGGAACATGCATCACGTTGTGTAGTTGTAAAACAGCCCCGTTAGGTGTCTTCATCATCACACCCCCTTACCTTTGACCTTCAATGGCTGACCGTCACCAAGATAGACAACCCTAAAGTCTCCAGTTTTGTACCGCTTCATTGATTCTGCATCCCCACTAGCATGACAAGAAGCTCCCGAATCCAACACCCAATCTTCACCCGACTGCTCCTCTCCTAGGATTAATACATCTCCACCATCATCCACCACGTGTGCACCACCATCTTTTCCCGGACAGTCATAACTGATATAACCTAATTCGCCACAATTGTACCACTTGACCTTTTTTCCCTTTTTCGGTCCTCCCCTTTTTTCTCTCCACCCTAAGTGCAGCCCCATCTACGGAAGATTCTCCCCTTTTCTCTTTCCTTCGCAACTCCTCTTGAAGGATGAGATCTCTAACCTCCGTATACACCAATGCTGTTTTCGACGTACTAATCGTTGTGACAGTAATCTCCCAACTATCAGGCAATGACTTTAGTAGAAAACAAGCTAGCACTTCATCGGAGAAAGTAATATCAACACTTTTCAATTGGTCCACCATACCTTTGAAATTGCCGATATGACTTGCCGCTGTCTGCCCCTCTGACATCTTCGCATTCGCAAACCTCTTTATCAAATGCACCTTATTGATATTCGACATCTTCTCATACATGTCTGACAGCGTTTGTAGCAACTCCACCGTTGTCTTGGCCTCCATAGCGTTCCGTGCAACGTCGTCGGTTAGGGCACTCCTTACCGCTCCTAACGCCTTTCGATCCAACGTCTCCCAATCCCCTTGTGACATGCCTTCGGGCTTCTCCTTCAAGGGTCCATGAAGATCCTTACAATAAAGGTAATCTTCAATCCTTGTCCTCCAAAATGTGAAATTTACACCGTTGAATTTCTCGATTGAATTCTTCATCTGACTGCTTCACCAAAATCCCCAAGAACGCGATTCAAAAAAATCAACTAATGAAACTTTGAATCCTTCGAACCAAAGCTCTGATACCAGTTGTTGTAAATTTGGTGCTCCCCCGTTGCAATCTAGACAAAGAATCAATAAACCCACACACACACAATATCACAAGAAACACACACAAGAACACAAGAGTTGTTTACCCGGTTCATTCACCAACTCGTGAACTACGTCCGGGGGCAATTGCCAAGCCAATATGTATTCTAATATGTTGCTACACAACTACTAATATGTTCTAGGCCGAAATTATGCTTATATAGTTATACAAGGAAGCCCTGACTCAGTTTAAGAAGAGATCTAATCAAAATAGGAAACAAATCAAATCTGCAGCACAAAGATCGGGCACAGCGCGGCCGCCCTCAAGGCCAGCGCGGCCGCCCTCCTTGGCAGAGACTTCTTCACCCACGAAGGAACTCCAGCGCGGTCGCCCTCCACCACGAGCGCGGCCGCTCTCCTTGACAGAAGCTACCTCAGAGATTTTCCTCCTTCAATCTCACCACCTCCGACTTAGGCTCCTCCTCTTCCTTGTAGTTTAGGATCCAATCCCAACAATCCAGTCCACATAAAGGAATTGTGAAGGAAGCAACAGAGGTTGGAGAGGCTACTCCTAAAGCAACATCTGAGGCGGATGCCATCTGAAAAAGGTAAAACATTTTTGTTTTGTTTTTGCTGGTACTACGGGGGTGGAATCCCAAAGACAATTTTAATTCTGATGGTTATGTAATAGGTCCATAAGGACCAAAGACAATTTATTTCAAGTGTTGGGTTGGTTCAACACTTTTGCTTTCTAGTTTTAGATGCTTGGATGTTTGGCTTACTGCCTTAACTTTTAGGAATGTTCTTATGGTAGCTTTTTTAGAAAAAACTATGGTTTGGTAATTTTCAAGCATGTCAAGGCTTGGTATACTTTTGATGAAGTTTTCTTTGGATGATCACATGTTAATTTCGTAAGGTGACATGATAGTATGTCAAAACAGTAGATACTTAAAATGACACGTACATGTCATAACCACAAGAATAAAACATAAGATCAATCATTTAATTGAGTGGGAATGGGTAAGCTATATAATTTTACTCATATAGGCCTACCCTACACCTCAACTAAAGAGATAACTTGCGCTCCAGGCGAAGGTGTGGCAACCTAACATCTTAAGAAAGAGGTAATTAACTTTTCAAACCTTAGAAGGGATTGTGTACCTTTACTTAAGAAGAGATGGCCAGTCTCTGACGGAGGAGAATTCGTTGTCCTTTTGACTTGAGTACTTTCGACATGTCCCCATTCTCATATGTCAACATCTTGCAAGACAGCGACATGTTAGAGATGGACATCAACTATGTTGACGCCCCTCCACAGGTCGTATTAGTGACATCTTATTTTGAAGTAAAGCAAAATGAAAAAAATAGGAAAATAAAAGGTTACTCTTATTCAATAGAGGATTGTCCATACCTGGGATGAGGTGAGGTTTAGGAAGACATTGTCTAGATGTAATACCTTTTAAGGTGAATGGCGTTCCAACTCCGTGGGATCATCTGACCATCCAAGTTGACAAGTGATATGCTCCTTTCCCAGCCTGTGCATCAATCAGGTAGGGTCCTTCCCACTTTGGGGCAAGCTTGCCTGCATTGAGTTCCTTTGTATTTTGGAATGCCTTTCGGAGGACTAAGTCTCCTACTTGAAACCTTCTAACCCTTACATTTTTGTTGTAAGACCTGGCTACCCTTTGTTGATATGCTGCCATCCGAATTTTGGCCATGTCCCTTAGCTCGTCTACGGTATCCAAGTCATGTGTCAAGATGTCCTTATTATGCTCAGGTGTCAACAAACCATATCTGGCTGTAGGTACAAGAACTTTTGCTGGAATGACTGATTCTGTCCCAAATACCAGTGAATAGGGAGTCTGACCAGTAGCATTCTTAGATGTCGTCCTGTCAGCCCATAAAACCATTGGTAACTCTTCTGCCCATCTCCCTTTCTTTTGGTCCAGTCTCTTTTTTAAGTTGCTTATGATAATCTTGTTGCTGGATTCTGCCTGTCCATTCGCTTGAGGGTGAACAGGTGAAGATGTCACCATCTTGACTCCCCAACTTGTCAAGAAATCCTGCGTTTTCCTACTAATGAACTGGGAGCCGTTATCACAAATTATCTCTGAAGGTATCCCAAACCTGCTGAATATGTTTCTCTTTATGAAAGAGATAACTTCTCTGTCGCGGACTTGCACGTATGCTTCAGCTTCTACCCATTTAGAAAAATAGTCTGTCATGGCTAGTAGAAATACTCTTCCTCCTGGAGCCCTGGGTAATTTTCTTACGATGTCCATTCCCCAAATCATAAAGGGCCATGGCGACAGGATAGGATGTAGCAATTCGGTTGGTTGATGTAGGATGTCCCCATGCCGCTGACAGGAGTCACACTTCTTTGCATATTCTGCAGCGTCTCTTCGCATTGTGGGCCAAAAATAGCCCATCCTTAGAGCCTTGGTATACAGGCTTCTACCCCCGGTATGATTTCCACACTGCCCTTCATGCAGCTCCTTTAAAACCTGATGGGCTCGATCTGCTTCTAGACACCTTAAGTAGTGACCTGCAGCAGATTTCCTAAACAAAAAGTTATCAATAAGTAGATATTTAGATGATCGTACCCTGAATGCTCGAGCATTTTTCTCTTCAGCTGGGATCGTATCATCTCGGAGATACTTGATAATAGGAGCTGTCCAAGAAGTTACTGCTGGACTGGTAGGGATGTCGACATCTAAAACGAACAGCTCAAGATGATCAATTGCTTGGATGTCGACATGCACAATTGGAATACTTGTCTGTGAAATGCTTTTGAAGGCTGAACTTAAGTTTGCCAGGGCATCTTCTTGAGAGTTTTCTTCACGTGGAACCTGCTCCAAAGTAAATGTTTTGAATTTGGCCACCAGAATTTTTACAATTTCCAGATATGTCGTCATCTTTGCATTTTTTGCTATGTAGGATCCGTTGTAATGGTTAACAATTAGCAAAGAATCCATGAACACCCGGATGTGCTTGACATCTAGGTCCTGGGCCGTTGTTAAACCTGCAATTAATGCCTCATATTTGTTTTGGTAGAAAAAACAATAGAGTAGAATCTTAACTTTGTTTAGTGTGTGGATTGGACAATAAGGAGGGGACTGTGGAATTCGACTATATGGAACAAAAGCACGAAAAAGAGATAATGACACCACGATTTGTTAACGAGGAAAACCTTGGAGGTGACAACCTCTTTGGAAAAAACCCCGGGAGTTAGGTCTCCAACCTTAAAAGTTTCACTATAATGATCACGAATACAACTTTGGAAGATAATGGAGAGGATTACAAGAGCTTGTGTGTAGAGTGTGTGCGTGTGAGCATTAGTGTATGTTCCGTCTCCATTTCCCCTTAAATACAAGTAAATATGAAGCAGTCAATACGGTTCCTACAATCTCGGGATTTTGGCTTATCCTTTCAACCTCCGTGAGACCAAGTCACCCTAGCTGTTGAAGGTCTGTTGAACGTGCTGGAGAATATCCCGCATTCCTCTCTTAATTACTGAAAAAATAAGAATAAGAATATTAGGAAATATTAAATAAGTAAATATTAGAACAATACTTACAGTGTAATGACATCTTGATATGCAGGATCAACTGAAGATGTCACCATGTTGAAAAATACCCACAACAATTTGTCCCCAAAAACATTTGACTATGTTGGCAACTGAAGAGGCAAAATGTTTTTCTTTCGAATTAATTGTTCAACTGCCCGCTCTGCCTGATGGGATGTTTTAGGAATACGTGGCGTCAAATGGACGGTTGGGGAGAAGGGTCTGGAAAGTAACTTTTTTGAAAAAGAATCCTTTTTCTTTTTAATAACCGCTTGGTAAGATCATTTAGACTTCTCAAAGCTTCTTTTTCACCTCCATTGGCCTACGGCGCCGTTCATCTTCAAGGTAAAACTTCTCCGTTTCTCACCTTCTTCCTTTGCTTATTTTTCTCCTTTTCTCTGTCAACCATGGGTAGGACCAGGTGGTCCTCGACCAAAACCAAGAGTGTCCCAACCCCACAAGGCCCCAAAGAAATTAGTCTCGATGACTTCGTTTGCGAAAACCTTCTTGCAAAACCAGACGAAGAGACTTGCTTATTTAGTGATTCCCAAATAGAGTCCATGAAACAACAATGCTACTTCCCAAATGGTACAATTTTTCATCCTTTTTCCGTGAAGCTTAGGTGGATTATGTTTCCCGCAAATGGATCTGTTTCTTTGAGTATCCTTTTCTTCTAGGGTTCAGCTACCCTTTTCCTTTGTTGGTTTCGAGTTCTTCCAAAAACCCAACTCGCTTATGCTCAACCGATGCCGATGGCTTGGCGAGTTTTGCTTTTGTCATTAAAGTGAACCGAGAAAATGGACTAAACCTAGGGCTCCATGAAATCGCATATTCGTACGACCTTCAACCCTTTGGTTCCAAAAGATACCTTTTAGAAAGAGGTCGTAGAAGTTCCTTGATGAGCACCACATCTTCCGGTGATAGGGGATGGAAGAATAGATTTTCTTTGTTGATAGGACGTCTATTGGAGAAAAGGATGAGATATCGAGCCAATGGAACAAGGGAGGTACTTAAATTCTTACTTTTGTGACTTCCTGTTCTTGAGACAAACTGAATTGTAATTGTTCTTGCTTTTATGCAGATATCGATTGGGGAGAATTGTTTCCACCTGCTGAAGACACTCTAACCAAGATTGAAGAATTTTTCGGGCTCCCTCCAGATAAGAGATCTCCTAAGGGTTTGTTGGAAGCATCTTCGACTATCCCGGAAGACCTAAAGGCCTCTACTTCTGCAATTATGTCCACCGGTAAGCATGGTGTCTCTTTACCTTTGCTAATTGTTATCAATTTGATGCGTTATTCTTTGTTGACAATATCTATATGTCCATGCAGTCTCCAAACCGGTAGTTTCAGGATCTGACTTTGACCTTGATGATATTGAGGCTATGTTCATTGAGCCTGTTGTTAAGATCGAAATGAAACCTCCACCTGCCCCTAAGAAGATTCCTGTTCCGGATGAGAGCATAGGTATTGGCTCTAGGGTAAGGAAGATAAAAGAGATTCAAGAGGAGGTGGTTGAAGTTGAAGATACTTTTGAAGAAATGTCCGTAGGAGATTTTAAAAAGAAATGCATGAGTTTCACAACTGGGGTAAGATAATATTAAATGGGTTTGTACTGTTTCCAAAGTTTTATAAGACCTTTTGATATCGAGTGCATTATTTTACAGGCAGTAGGACTTTTGGAAGGTCTGGTAAAGGAAACGGAGATATTGAAGAAGAAATCCAAGGCGGATATTGCTTTGGTCAAGAAAGAGAAGACAATGTTGGAGAATAAGATAAAAGAGCACGAGAAAACCTTAGAGCAACAAGTTAAGTTGCTGGCAGAGCAAGAGCAAACGGCAAAGGATTTACTGAATAGCTTGGCGAAAAGCGAGGATGATCATAACAAAGAGATAGCAGACGTGAAGAATTCCTGCAAACTGGCTGCGGAAAAAACTGTCTCTCAATGCAAGGTAAAAATGATGAAGGAGTATCAGGAAGGGAAGGCTGATACTTGGGATATCAATAGGGAATGTGCCTATTTGTTTAAGTTGACAGGTGAGGTGACGGATGAGGGCGAGGTGTCGTCGAAGTCCGTATGAAGCGATCGTTAAGGATGCACCAGTAGTTGGAGAAGTGAACCCAAATGCAACACCTGCGGCAGAAGCCACCTAAAAAAAAAGGTAAAAGAACTTTGTTCTTGGTCTTTTGATGATGTTACTGGGGTGGAATCCCTTAAAACAATTTTCATTTTCGTTTGGTTATGTAATGGGTCCATAAGGACCAAAGACAATCTTTTTTACGTGTTGGGTTGGTCCAACACTTTTGCACTTTTATTGTTGGTAGCTTGGATATTTTATGGTTACTTTAATCTGGTTAACGTTTAGTAGTTTTCAAGCATGTCAAGGCTTGTTTCTTTTTGGATTAGATTTTTCTTTGGATGATTCTTTGTTATGCTCATAAGGTGACATGATAGTATGCCAAAACGGTAGGTACTTAAGATGACACGTATATGCCATAAATCGTAGATACTTCAGATGACACGTATATGTCATAACCATAAGAATAATACGTAAGATCAATCATCCAACTAAGTGGGAATGGGTAAGCTATATGAGTTTACCCATATAGGCCCACCCCACACCTCAATTAGAGAGATAACTTGCGCTTCAGGTGAAGGTGTGGTAACCTAATATCTTAAGAAAGAGGTAATTAACTCTTTAAACCTTAGAAGGGATTGTGTACCTTTACTTGAGAAGAGATGGCCAGTCTCTAACGGAGGAGAAATCGTTGTTCTTTGCGCGCATTCAACATGTCTCCATGTAAATATGTCAATACCTCATAAGACAGAAACATGTTAAAACGGACGCCAACTAAGGTTGACGTCTCTCCACAAAGTACGTTAGTGACATCTTAATTTGTAAAGAATTAAAAAGGTGCATAGGAAAAAAGAAAGGTTGCAAAAAATTAAAAGACGATCCATACCTGGAAAAGATGGGTTCATGGGGAATTTTGTTTAAATGTAATACCTTTTAAGATGAATGGCGTTCCAACTTCGCGGTATCATTTGGCCATCCAAGGTTGCCAGGCGATATGCTCCTTTCCCGGCTTGTGCATCTATTAGGTAGGGTCCTTCCCATTTTGGGGCAAGCTTGCCTGCATTGGGCTCCTTTGTATTTTGGAATGCCTTTCGTAGGACTAAGTCTCCTACTTGAAACCTTCTAATCCTTACGTTTTTGTTATAAGATCTGGCTACCCTTTGTTGATATGCTGCCATACGAACTTTGGCCATGTCCCTCAGTTCGTCCACGGTATCTAAGTCATGTATCAAGATATCTTTGTTATGTTCATACGTTAACAAACTGTATCTGGCAGTAGGTACAAGGACTTCTGGCGGGATAACCGATTCGGTTCCAAATACAAGTGAATAGGGGTTTGACCGGTAGCGTTCTTAGATGTCGTTCTGTCAGCCCATAGAACCATTGGTAATTCTTCTGCCCATCGTCCTTTCTTCTGCTTCAGTCTCTTTTTTAAGTTGCTTATGATTATTTTGTTGCTAGATTCTGCTTGTCCATTGGCTTGAGGGTGAACAGGTGAAGATGTCACCATCTTGACTCCCCAAGATGTCAAGAAATCTTGAGTTCTCTTACTAATGAATTGAGAGCCGTTGTCACAAATTATTTCTGAGGGTATTCCAAATCGGCTGAATATGTTTCTTTTGATAAAAGATATAACTTCTTTGTCACGGACTTGCACGTATGCCTCAGCTTCTACCCATTTAGAAAAGTAGTCTGTCATAGCCAATAGAAATACTCTTCCACTTGGTGCCCTGGGCAATTTTAATACAATGTCCATTCCCCAAACCATAAAAGGCCATGGCGACAGGATAGGATGTAGCAGTTCAGCTGGCTGGTGCAGGATGTCCCCATGTCGTTGACAGGAATCACATTTCTTTGCGTAGTCAACGGCGTCTTTTCTCATTGTGGGCCAGAAATAGCCCATTCTAAGAGCCTTAGTATGTAGACTTACGCCCCGGTATGATTTCCACAATCTCCTTCGTGCAGCTCCTTGAGAACCTGATGGGCTCTATCTGCTTCTAGACATCTTAAGTAGTGACCTGCAGCAGATTTTCTAAACAAGAGGTTATCGATAAGTAAATATTTAGAAACTCTTACCCTGAATGCTCTAGCATTTTTCTCCTCAGCTGGGATCGTATCATCTAAGAGATACTTGATAATAGGAGATGTCCAAGAAATTGCTGATGGAGAGGAAGGTATGTCGACATCTTGAGCGAACATCTCAAGATGATCAATTGCTGGGATGTCAACATGCACAATTGGAATACTGGTTTGTGAAATGCTTTTGAAGGCTGAACCCAAGTTTGCCAGAGCATCTGCTTGAGAATTTTCTTCTCGTGGGATTTGTTCCAAAGAAAATGATTTGAATTTGGCCGAAAGAATTTTTACGATTTCCAAATATGTCGTCATCTTAGCATTTTTTTCTACGTAGGACCCGTTGTAGTGGTTAACAATTAGCAAGGAATCCATGAACACCCAGATATGCTTGACATCTAACTCCTGGGCTGCAGTTAAACCTGCAATTAGTGCCTTATACTCTGCTTCATTGTTGGTAGCCTTGAAACTGCAACTGATAGATTGTGGTATTATGTCCCCTTGTGGTGATTTTAGTACAACTCCAAGACCTGTACCTCTCATGTTGGAAGCACCATCTGTGTAGAGAGTCTAAATTTTTAGGATGTCATCATCTTGAAGTTGCTGTACTTCCAATTCCACCTCTTGTTGCAGGGTTGGACTGAAATCAGCCACAAAATCAGCTAGGGCTTGGGATTTTATTGCAGTTCTGGGCTCGTACTTGATGTCGTATGTGCTTAATTGTACAGACCATTTCGCCATTCGACCTGACATCTCTGGTTTTCTCATAACATTCTTAATAGGATAGTTAGTGCGTACAATTATAGTATGTGTTTCAAAATAGTGCCTTAATTTAATAGAAGCAGTTATCAAAGCTAAAATTAATTTTTGTAAATGAGAATACCTGGTCTCTGCATCTAAGAGTGTCTTACTTATTGTTGTGGCCAGATTTTCCACATGTTGACATCATTGAATATCCCTGCATGGTGACATCCTCAGTCGTTCCCGCATGTCAAGATGATATTCCACTCACATGGGACTTTTCCCTCAACGCTAAAAAGACCAAGTCAAAGGACGTTCAGAGGATAAGAAGATGTGCCGAGATTATAGGGATTTTTGTTAGTTTGTTACGTTGAGTTGTGGAAGACTTGGTCTTAGCGAAGTCCTTGATTTGGTTAAACAACCCAGTCAATGGCAATCTCCGAGCTTCATCAAACGGCCGTGATCTCCATCTTTGGCGATATTTTCTCCTTATTTCTAGGGATATTTTTACTTTTTACTATTTAAGGGGTATAAAAGAGAGTAACCTACACTTCCACACAGACGTTCACTAGCTTTTGTAAACTCTCTCTTATGCTATCCGATTTGTAATCACTCAACTCTCAATAATACATTTTTGGGTTTTAGGTAGGTTACCTAAAACCTCCCGAGGTTTTATGCCGGCGAGATCATTTGACTCAAGGGCTTTCCTCGTTATATTGTTGTGTCCTTGATTGTGTTTCTTCATTTTAGCATCCGTTTGTTCCATTTAATCAAATTCCAAAGTCCCCTCCTTATTATTAAATCCATACACTTTCATAAGTCAAGATTCGACATTATTGTTTTTTCTACCAAAACAATTTGGCGCCCACCGAGGGGCCATTTGGTCTATTGATTATTTGGATCATTTCCTAAAACGATTCATCATGTCAACTAACCCGAAGGTTTCCGCCGCCGACAAGACAATCGTCGTTACTCCGTCGTCTGGGGGCAAGGCAACCTCGTTGCCGCCACCTCCTCAATCGAAGCCTCAGATGATGCAGCCTTCGCCATCTTCCCAAAAGGCAGGATCTTCTAATGTGGATGTTGACATCCAAAGTGCCTTGACCATGTTGAGTCAGAGGCTGGATAACCAGGATAGTAACTCAAAGTTTTTGGCCAATGATATGATCAAGATGCAGCAAGATCGAAGCTCATTGCATCCCGGCTCAAGAACATCTCGCCAATGCGCGCGAGGAATACCAGCTTTGAAACCGCTGAGGATCTCCGTTTCGTAATGAATTCATTCCAATGGGCAGCCCATCTCGGTACTCATCGACGACACCTTCAATGATGTCGACACCTTCCAGATGTCGACACCTTCCAAGATGTCGACACCTCATAGGATGTCGACACCTTCCTTGATGTCGACACCTTAATCTCGGTGACACTTTGCCGACACCACCCCCAACAGATTCACCTCTTTCATGCCATTCATCGACAACACCGTTGTTACCTCACCGTAAACAACACCGGTTTGCTTAATAATCTTTTTAATAATAATGCTTTCAATCATATTCCCGCGGCCGACCCTTTTGCAGTAATCCGTTAGCCAAGCGTATGTAGGACCTTAGAGAGCCGATAATGAATGTACTGCATAACCCCTCTAATCCAACCAAGATCTCGTAATTGCTACAATCATCCGGTTTGTCCCAACAATTTCAAATGTCGACATCCCGAAGCTGTTTCGGCGTTCCATCCATGAAGTTGTATGATGGCGGCACGGATCCGCAGGAGCATGTTGCCCACTATCACGAGAAGATGGACATAGTGCATATCCCACTTCAATTCGGGGAAGCTTGCTTGTGCAGAGGATTTGGATCAACCTTGGTCGACCGGCTCTTAAATGGCTGATTAGGCAACCCCTAGGCTCAATTGGTTCATACGCTCGGCTTATCAACATGTTCTATAACCAATTCTCATGCAATCGACAATTCGAGAAGCCGACAAGCGACCTCTACAATGTGACCCAGCTGACCTAATGAGACCTTGAAGGAATATGTCCACCGGTTTAACAAAGAAGTGCTAGAAATTCCCAATCTCGACATGTCGACACCGCGAAGCATTCAAAATGGGGCTGAAGAAAGATTCACAAAGACTATCAAGATCCGTGATGACTCCTTGCAAACAGTTGGAAGAAGTCGAAGCGGGGCCCTAAGATTCATAAGATTGGAGGAAGATGAGCTGCGAAGATCAAAGTCTTCATCCAAGTTGTCGACATATGACAATCCAGACGGTGAAGACCGAATCATCCCACCGCAGAACAACCGTTCCAATCCTTATCCGAGAAGCGATAACAAAAAATTAATTCAATTGAGGGTGAGGATGAAGATAGCGATAATGTTCCTAATATTTCGACTATTGCTTTTCTCCGTTGACATTTCGGGTGTACTTTGTGCAATGGGTAACCTTGGAGAAAAGCAAGATGGCCAAAGAAGACTCGATAAATCCACGGGATGGCGTGACAAGTCAAAATGGTGCGCTTACCATGAAAACTTCGGGCATATCATAGAAGACTTCATAGCACTAAGAAAGGAGATCACTACTTGCTCTCGAAGGGACATCTTAAGGAGTTTCGGGGTCCAGAAAGGAGAAGGCGAGAAAATGCAGAGGTTCCACATGAAGTCGAGCGACCGGTTTCTCCTCCAAAGATCGACAAAGGTGATCAACTTCATCGGTGGAGGGTTAGAGATTTGTGGCACTTCCTATTCTCGCTGGCAAAGCGACACGCCAAGGAGTCAAAGGGGGAGAAGCCAGAAAGACCATCCAGGATGTCCACATCCTACCAATCACCTTTGATGAGAGTAATCGAGACAACTTGCTGGAACCTCCCCATAATGGCCTAGAGCCATCTGATCAAGAGGACACCGCCTTCATAACACCCACAGGTATCTATTGTTATATTGCTATGCCTTTTGGACTAAAAAATGCAGGTGCAACGTATCAAAGACTCGTAAACAAAATGTTTAAAGATCAGATTGGGGACACAATGGAGGTATACATCGACGACATGGTAGTAAAGTCCAAGAAGGCCGAGGATCACATAAGCAACCTCTCTCAAGCTTTTGACATCTTGGATTGTTTCAATATGAAACTTAATCCAGCTAAATGCAACTTCGGAATGAAGGCCGGCAAGTTTTTGGGTTATATGGTTACTAAAAGAGGCATTGAAGCCACCCCGGAGCAAGTTCGCGCCATTATCAACTTGTCATCACCTCAATCCGTCAAGGACATCCAAAGATTGACAGGGAAGGTTGCTGTACTCACCCGGTTCATCTCCAAATCATTCGATCGATGTAAGCCCTTCTATGACATCTTAAGAAAGAACAAGAAGTTCTAGTGGGAGGACCACCATGAACAAGCTTTTCAAGACCTCAAAACTTACCTGTCGACACCTCCGTTATTGGCCAAACCTCGGGAAGGCGAACACCTCTACATCTACCTAGAAGTATCAGAAAGCGCTGTAAGCGCAGTCTTGGTAACAGAGCGAGATGGTCTTCAACAACCCATCTATTATATAAGTAAGACACTCTTAGATGCGGAGACCAGGTACTCCCATTTACAGAAGTTAATTTTAGCTTTGATTAAATTAAGACACTATTTTGAGATACATACTATAATTGTGCGTACTAACTATCCTATTAAGAATGTTATGAGAAAACCAGAGATGTCGGGTCGAATGGATAAATGGTCCGTACAATTGAGCACTTATGATATCAAATATAACCCAGAACAGCAATAAAATCTCAAGCTCTAGCTGATTTTGTGGCTGACTTTAGTCCAACCATGCAACAAGAAGTGGAGTTGGAAGTTCAGCAACTTCAAGATGATGACATCCTGAAAATATGGACACTCTACACAGATGGTGCTTCCAACATGAGAGGTACAGGTCTTGGAGTTGTACTAAAGTCGCCACAAGGGGACATAATACCACAATCCATCAGTTGCAGTTTTAAGGCCAATAATAATGAAGCGAGAATATGAGGCATTAATTGCGGGTTTAACAATGCCCGGGACCTAGATGTCAAGCACATCCGGGTGTTTATGGACTCTTTGCTAATTGTTAACCATTACAACGGATCCTACGTAGCAAAAAATGCTAAGATGACGACATATTTGGAAATTGTTAAAATTCTGGCGGCCAAATTCAAAACATTTACTTTGGAGCAGGTTCCACATGAGGAAAACTCTCAAGCAGATGCCCTGGCAAACTTATGTTCAAACTTCTTCAAAATCATTTCACAGACAAGCATCCCAATTGTGCATGTTGACATCCCAGCAATTGATTGTCTTGAGCTGTTCGTTCTGGATGTCGACATACCTTCCCCTCCAGCAGTAACCTCATGGACATCCCCTATAATCAAGTATCTCCAAGATGATACAATCTCAGCAGAAGAGACAAACATTCGAGCATCCAGGGTAAGGTCATCTAAGTATTTACTTATTGATAACTTTTGTTTAGGAAATCTGCTGCAGGTCACTACTTGAGATGTCTAGAAGCAGACCGAGCACAACAGGTTTTGATGGAGCTGCATGAAGGGCAATGTGGAAATCATACCGGGGGCAGAAGCCCATATACCAAGGCTCTAAATATGGGCTACTTTTGGCCCACAATGCAAAAAGACGCGGCAGATTATGCAAAGAAATGTGACTCCTGTCAGCGGCACGGCGACATCCTACATCAACCAGCTGAATTGCTGCATCCTATCCTGTCGCCATGGCCATTCATGGTTTGGGGAATGGATATCATAGGGAAATTGCCAAGAGCTTCGGGAGGAAAAGTTTTTCTACTAGCCATGATAGATTACTTCTCCAAATGGGTAGAAGCTGAAGCATATGTACAGGTTCGCGACAAGGAAGTTATTTCTTTCATCAAAAGGAACATATTCAGAAGTTTGGAATACCTTCGCACAATGGCTCCCGGTTTATCGGTCGGAAAATACAGACTTCCCCGACAAGGTGGGGAGTTAAGATGGTGACATCTTCACCTGTTCACCCTCAAGCAAACGGACAAGCAGAATCAAGCAACAAGATTATCCTGAGCAACTTAAAGAGAAGGCTAGACCAAAAGAAGGGAAGATGGGCTGAAGAGCTACCAATGGTCTTATGGGCGACAGACGACATCCAAAAATGCTACCGGTCGACACCCTACTCTCTAGTGTTTGGGTCGAGTCGACATTCCAGCGAAGTTCTCGTTACCTACAAAGAAGATATGGTTTGTTGACATCCGAACATAATAAGGACATCTTGACACATGATTTAGATACTATAGACGAACTAAGAGATATGGCCAAAATCCGGATGGCAAAAGATATCAAAGAAAGAGTAGCCGTGTCTTACAACAAAAATGTAAGACATAGAAGATTCCAAGTAGGAGATTTAGTCTTACGAAAGGCATTTCAAAAATACAAAAAGAGCTCAACGCAGCAAGCTTGCCCCAAAGTGGGAAGGTCCCTACTGATCGATGCACGGGCGGGAAAGGAGCATATCGCTTATCAACCTTGGATGGCCAAATGATCCCACGAAGTTGGAATGCCATTTCATCTTAAAAGGTATTACATCTAGGCAATGCCTTCCTAAAACTTACATCATCCCGTATAGACAATCCTCTACCGGTCTTTTCATTTATTGAATTTGAGTATCCTTTCATTTCCCTATTTGTCATTTTTTTATTTATTTACTTCAAAATAAGATGTCGCTAACACAACCTCGTGAAGGGACGTCAACATAGTTGACGTCCATCTCTAACATGTCTCTGTCTTGCGAGATGTTGACCTACAAAAGTGGGGACATATCAAAGTGCTCAAGCTAAAGTGACAACGAAATCTCCTCCGCTAGAGGCCGGCCACCTCTTCTAAAGTTAAGGTACATAATCCCTTCTAAGGTTTAAAGAGTTAATTACCTCTTTCTCCGAAAGTTAGGTTTCTACACCTTCGCTCGGAGCGCACGATATCTCATTGGTTGAGGTGTGGGATGGGCCTATATGAGGAAACTTGTATAGCTTACCCATTTCCACTCGGTCAAATGATTGATCTTAAGAATGATTCAATTGGTTATGGCATATTCCTGTCATCTTAAGTACATCCGGTTATGACATTCTCATGTCTTCACTCGAAAACAAAAATATGACATTTTATTATGTCAACATCCTATGATAATACTTTAGCATCAGGGATCAAAGCATGACATGCACAGAAGTTGCTAACAAAAGTTTTTTCTAAACACTAAGATACTAAATACTATTAAGACTACCATAAAACGTTTCCAAATTCAGTTGGCCCGCTCCAACATCCAAACAACATAAAACTAAAAGCAGAGTGTTGAACCAACCCAACACTTGAGATAAATTGTCTTCGGTCCTTATGGACCAGGAAAATACCAAAATAAATAAAAATTTCTTTGGGACTCAGCCCCCGAAATCATCATCAAACAAAACAACTTGAAAAACTAACTTGAATTTTTCTTAGCATCTGTTGCAGGTGTGCCGAGGGAGTTCTGTCTTCCTCATCCTTCTTCTATCCTTCTACTTCAACCGTCACATCCTTAGGGTTAGATGACACCTCTCCTTCATCCACTTTTTCACCCAACGGATTCTTCAATTTTTCATACTCGGTCTCAACCTTCCAAACCTTAGATTTTCCATCTTTATGTTCTTCCATCATCTTGATTTTGATCTTCAACATGGCTTTGGCAGCAACCAACTTCCAGGATTCCTTACTTCATTTATTTCATTTTGATAGCCACCCTCAATAGAAGTCAGATTGCTAACAACCCCTTCACCGTCTTCTTCTGTTCCTCTTTCTGCTTGTTAAAACTTCTTCTCCCAAAAAGTATCTTCCTTCTTGGCCTGATCCATATCACTCTTAGCGCTCTTCTTAAATTGCTCATTGATCTTAGCCATATCTTTCACTTGGGACTCCAAACATCCCATTGCCTGTTAAGAAAACACCATAAGTTCCAAATTAGCAAATAATAGTGCTATGGAACAGTTAGGACAGTTTAGTAACATCTTACATTGGTTACTAATCCTAGAAGCTTCTTCTTCACCTCTTCTACCTTCAAACCTTTAAAAATACCTGCATCCACAACTTCGATAGCCTCACTCTCTGTAGCCTTCCTCTTCTTTATCCTTGAACCAATGCCAGCACTTTTCACCCGTCTGGACTCGTTTCTTTGGGACAATGGGTACCTAACATCGACTTAGCAGAAAAGCACCAACAAGAGCATCCAATTCTTCCGCATAAAAGTCTAAGCCCGAAGCAACTGCCTTTGAATCTGAAGAGAAAGTTTAAGCATTGAGGAAAAGGAAGATTAGCAGGAATAGAAAGACGGGGTAAACTATTCTTACCTATTGACATTTTGAGATGACGACGGCTTGACTTCTTCTTGATTTTCTTCACCACCGAATGTTGTCAAATCATGTCCGCCAGTTACTCGAAGTTTGGAAACTTACCTCTTCGTATTCCGCGAAGTGATAAGTTTGGGGGCAATTGTTGTGGCCAGATTTTCCACATGTTGACATCATTGAATATCCCTGCATGGTGACATCCTCAGTCGTTCCCGCATGTCAAGATGATATTCCACTCACATGGGACTTTTCCCTCAACGCTAAAAAGACCAAGTCAAAGGACGTTCAGAGGATAAGAAGATGTGCCGAGATTATAGGGATTTTTGTTAGTTTGTTACGTTGAGTTGTGGAAGACTTGGTCTTAGCGAAGTCCTTGATTTGGTTAAACAACCCAGTCAATGGCAATCTCCGAGCTTCATCAAACGGCCGTGATCTCCATCTTTGGCGATATTTTCTCCTTATTTCTAGGGATATTTTTACTTTTTACTATTTAAGGGGTATAAAAGAGAGTAACCTACACTTCCACACAGACGTTCACTAGCTTTTGTAAACTCTCTCTTATGCTATCCGATTTGTAATCACTCAACTCTCAATAATACATTTTTGGGTTTTAGGTAGGTTACCTAAAACCTCCCGAGGTTTTATGCCGGCGAGATCATTTGACTCAAGGGCTTTCCTCGTTATATTGTTGTGTCCTTGATTGTGTTTCTTCATTTTAGCATCCGTTTGTTCCATTTAATCAAATTCCAAAGTCCCCTCCTTATTATTAAATCCATACACTTTCATAAGTCAAGATTCGACATTATTGTTTTTTCTACCAAAACACTTATATAGTAGATGGGTTGCTGATTACCATCTCGTTCTGTCACCAAGACTGCGCTTACAGCGCCTTCGGACACTGCTAGGTAGACGTAAAGATGTTCTTCCTTCTGAGGTTTGGCCAATAAGGGAGGTGTCGACAGGTAAGTTTTGAGTTCATGAAAGGCTTCTTCATGTTGATCCTCCCATTGGAACTTATTGTTCTTCCTCAAGATGTCGTAGAAAGGTTTGCATCGATCTGAGGATTTTGAAATGAATCTGGAAAGCGCAGCAATCTTTCCCGTCAACCTTTGGACGTCCTTGACAGATTGAGGTGATGACAGGTTGATAATAGCACGTATCTGTTTTGGGGCGGCTTCAATGCCTCTTTTAGTAACCATGTAACCCAAGAACTTCCCGGCCTTCATTCCAAAGTTGCATTTAGCTGGATTTAGTTTCATATTGAAACAGTCCAAGATGTCAAAGGCTTGAGAGAGGTTGCTTATGTGGTCTTCGGCTTTCTTGGACTTTACCACCATGTCGTCGATGTATACCTCCATTGTGTCCCCAATCTGATCTTTAAACATTTTGTTGACGAGCCTTTGATACGTTGCACCTGCATTTTTTAGTCCGAAAGGCATGGCAATATAACAATAAATACCTGTGGGTGTTATGAAGGCAGTGTCCTCTTGGTCAGATGGTTCCATCTGGATTTGTTGAAATCCTGAGGACGCGTCCATGAATGTGAGGAGTTCATGTCCGGAGGTGGCATCAACTAACGAATCTATGTGCGGCAAAGGGAAAGGATCTTTTGGGCAGGCTTTATTCAAGTCGGTGAAGTCGACACAAACTCGCCATTTCCCGTTTCTCTTCTCTACCACAACCACGTTTGCTAACCATCTTGGATAATCGACCTCCCGTATCATGTTGGCTTTGAGTAAGCGCTCTACCTCTTCCTTGATGATCTGATTTCTGGTTTTTGCAAACTTCCTACGTTTCTGGTGCACTGGTTTAAAGCTAGGATCTACGTTAAGTTTGTGAGTGATGACATCTTTGCTGATGCCTGTCATGTCATCATGCTTCCAAGCGAAACTCTTTATTCTTCTTCTTAATAGGTCCACAAGCTTCTCTTCTATATCTGATGGGATGTCAGTGCCAATAAGTACTTTGATGTCCGGGTTGGAAGGGTCTAGCAATACTTCTTTCACATCATCCTCCCTAGCTTCCAGGACTTCACGTACTTTCCTCGGTAATTGCTATGCTTATTTTGGAGATGTCGACGCCTTCATTGAAGTTTTATAACATTCCTTGGCTACCTGTTGATCACTGTAAATCTTAGCGACACCCCAAGGTGTTGGGAACTTCACACACTGATGGTAAGTGGAGGGTACGGCCTTCATTCCATGAATCCACGGTCTTCCAAGAATGACATTGTAAGATGTTGCGCAATCAATTACGCAGAACTGTTCCATGGTGTTGAGGCCCTTTAAGTATATTGGAAGTTTTATCTCCCCCACCGTTTCTTTGACTTCACCACTGAAGCCTACCAACACTGAAGACTTCTTAACGATCTCCGATTCTGGGATGTTCATTTCCTTAAGGGTACCCAACATAATAAGATTGACAGAGCTGCCCCCATCAACCAGGATACGCCGTATTGTACAGTTAGCGATCTGCAAGGAAATAACTAGACCGTTGTGATGGGGTTCTAGCAGGTTCTCTCGATCGCTTTCATCAAAGGTGATTGGATCCTGGCAGGGTGTCGACATCCTGGGCTGTCTTTCTGGCTTCTCCTCTTTTGACTCCTTAGCATGTCGTTTTGCGGCAGTAATAGGATGTTCCACATATTTCGAGCCTCCACCGATGAAGTTGATCACCTTTGTTGATCTTTGGGGGAAAACTGGTCTTTCAGCTTCATGAGGAGCTTCCGCATTTTCAGCCTTCTTCTTTCTGGATCCCAATAGCTCCTTAAGATGTCCTTTCGAGAGCAAGTAACTGATCTCCTTTCTTAGCGCGATGCAATCTTCAGTAACGTGTCCAAAGTCTTCATGGTAAGCGCACCGTTTTGATTTGTCACGCCATCCTGTGGCTTTGTTCGTTTTCTT
The DNA here is from genome assembly GCA_022495995.1 of Adenophora triphylla var. japonica. Classification (NCBI taxonomy): domain Eukaryota; kingdom Viridiplantae; phylum Streptophyta; class Magnoliopsida; order Asterales; family Campanulaceae; genus Adenophora; species Adenophora triphylla. The sequence continues at coordinate 76,275 of JAFEMH010006459.1, forward strand.
TGGCCATCTGGCTTTGTCCCCCAGGTTGCCCATTGCACAGAGTACACCTGAAATGTCAACAGAAAAACAATAATCATAAATGTTAGGCACATTATCATTATCTTCATCCTCACCGTCTATTGAATTAATTTTGCTAGTGTCAATTCTCGGATAAGGATTGGAACGGTTGTTCCTGCGATGGGACAATTCAGTCTTTCTGTCGCGATGGTCATATGTCGACATCTTGGACGATGACTTCGATCTTCGCAGCTCATCTTCCTCCGGGCCTTATGAATCTCAATGCCCCGCTTCCCGACTTCTTCCAACCGCTTACAAGGAGTCATCACCAAATCCCGATAGTACCGTGAATCTTTCTTCACCCCCATTTTGAATGCTTCGTGGTCATCGACATGTCAAGATTGGGAATTTCTAGCACTTCCTTATTGAACCGGTGGACATAATCCTTTAGAGTTTCATTAGGCCGCGGGTCACATTGTAGAGATCACTTGTCAATCTTTCAAATTGTCGACTGCATGAGAATTGGTTATAGAACATGTTGATGAGCTGGGCATATGAACCAATTGAACCTAGGGGTTGCCTAATCAGCCATTTGAGAGCTGGTCCAGATAAGGTGGATCCAAATCCCCTGCATAAGCAAGCCTCCCGGAATTGAAGCGGAATATGGATTATGTCCATCTTTTCTTGATAGTGTGTAACATGCTCCTCTGGGTCCGTGGTGCCGTCGTACAACTTCATAGATGGTACACTGAAACGCTTCGGGATGTCGACATTTGCAATTCTTTGGGACAAACCGGGATTGATTGTAACGATTCAAGGTCACCGGTTGAATTGGGGGAGTTACGCACAGCACGTTCATTATCGGCTCTACGAGATCCCGCATCTGTTTGGCTAGTGGGTTTCTGCAAAAGGGTCAGCCATAGGAATACGATTGAAATTATTATTATTAAAAAGATTATTTAGCAAACCAGAGTTGTCCGTAGTAGTCGTAACGGTAGTGTTGTCAATGAATGGGATGAACGGGGTGAATCCTGCGGAAGATGGCGTCAATGGGGTATCCCGGGCAAGGATGTCGACATCATTAAGGATGTCGGCGGATGAGTTTGAGGAGGACTCGCCCATTGGGATGAATTCATTCTGGAATGTAGATCCTCCTGTTGTCAAAGTTGAGAACCCTTGCACGCAGCTGGAGATATGTTGTCAAGCCGAGACGCGATGAGCCGTTGATCTTTCGCATCTTAATCATGGAATTGGTCGGCACCTTCGAGTTGCTGTCTTGGCTTGGTCCAACCTTTGATTCAACCTCGGTCAGATACTCCGGATGTCGGCATCTACGTTGGAAGAGGTTGTCCCCTTTTGTGGAGTCTTAGTAGGTTGAGTTGGGCCGAGGTCCTGGTGCGAGGAGGTGGTGGTAACAAGCCGGTTACGCCTCCCGATGTCGTAGCAACAAGCGGGACCTTTCGCGGCGCGGACACATTGGGGGGTGCGGACATAGTGAATTTGACTAGGAAATGATCCAAATAACCGATAAAACCACGAGGCCCTCGGTGGGCGCCAAATTGTTTTGGTAGAAAAAACAATAGAGTAGAATCTTAACTTTGTTTAGTGTTTGGATTGGACAATAAGGAGGGTACTGTGGCATTCGACTATAAGGAACACAAGCACGAAAAAGAGATAATGACACCACGATTTGTTAACGAGGAAAACCTTGGAGGTGACAACCTCTTTGGAAAAAACCCCGGGAGTTAGGTCTCCAACCTTAAAAGTTTCACTATAATGATCACGAATACAACTTTGGAAGATAATGGAGAGGATTACAAGAGCTTGTGTATAGAGTGTGTGCGTGTGAGCATTAGTGTATGTTCCGTCTCCATTTCCCCTTAAATACAAGTAAATATGAAGCAGTCAATACGGTTCCTACAATCTCGGGATTTTGGCTTATCCTTTCAACCTCCGTGAGACCAAGTCACCCTAGCTGTTGAAGGTCTGTTGAACGTGCTGGAGAATATCCCGCATTCCTCTCTTAATTACTGAAAAAATAAGAATAAGAATATTAGGAAATATTAAATAAGTAAATATTAGAACAATACTTACAGTGTAATGACATCTTGATATGCAGGATCAACTGAAGATGTCACCATGTTGAAAAATACCCACAACAATATTTTGCTTCATTATTAGTGGCCTTAAAACTGCAACTGATGGATTGTGATATTATGTCCCCTTGTGGCGATTTTAGTACAACTCCAAGTCCAGTGCCTCTCATGTTGGAAGCACCATCTGTGTAAAGTGTCCATATTTTCAGGATGTCATCATCTTGAAGTTGCTGAACCTCCAATTCCACTTCTTGTTGCATGGTTGGACTAAAGTCGGCCACAAAATCAGCTAGAGCTTGAGATTTTATTGCTGTTCTGGGCTCATATTTGATGTCGTAAGTGCTCAATTGTACGGACCACTTAGCCATTCGACCTGACATCTCTGGTCTCCGCATCTAAAAGTGTCTTACTTATGTAATAGATGGGTTGCTGAATACCATCTCGCTATGTCACCAAGACTGCGCTTACAGCGCTTTCTGATACTGCTAGGTAGATGTAAAGATGTTCGCCCTCCTGAGGTTTGGCCAATAAGGGAGGTATCGACAGGTAACTTTTGAGCTCCTGAAAGGCTTATTCATGCTGATCTTCCCACTGGAATTTCTTGTTCTTTCTCAGGATGTCATAGAAAGGTTTGCATCGGTCAGAAGATTTTGAATTGAACCTTGTGAGTGCAGCAATCTTCCCAGTCAATCTCTGGATGTCTTTGACAGATTGAGGTGACGACAGGTTGATAATGGCACGAATCTGTTCTGGGGCAGTTTCAATGCCTCTTTTAGTTACCATATAGCCCAAAAACTTTCATGCCTTCATTCCAAAATTGCATTTTGCTGGATTAAGTTTCATATTGAAACAATCCAAGATGTCGAAGGCTTGAGATAGGTGGCTTATGTGATCTTCAGCTTTCTTGGATTTTACTACCATATCGTCAATATATACCTCCATTGTGTCCCCAATCTGGTCTTTGAACATTTTGTCGATGAGCCTCTGATATGTTGCACCTGCATTTTTTAGTCCAAAAGGCATAGCAATATAACAATAGATACCTGTCGGTGTTATGAAGGCGGTGTCCTCTTGATCGGATGGTTCCATCTGGATTTGTTGGAATCCTGAGGATGCGTCCATGAAGGTGAGGAGCTCGTGTCCAGAAGTGGCATCAACCAACGAATCTATGTGAGGTAAAGGGAAAGGATCTTTTGGATAGGCTTTGCTTCTTCTCGACCACAACTACATTTGCTAACGATCTTGGATAATCTACCTCTCGTATCATGTTGGCTTTGAGTAAACGTTCTACTTCTTCCTTGATTATCTGGTTTCTTGTTTCTGCGAACTTCCTACGCTTCTGGTGCACTGGCTTGAAACTAGGATCAATGTTGAGTTTGTGGGTGATGACATCTTTGCTTATGCCGGTCATGTCATCATGTTTCCAAGCAAAGCTCTTCGTTCTGCTTCTTAACAGGTCCAAAAGTTTCTCTTCTATATCTGGTGGAATGTCACTGCCAATAAGTACCTTGATGTCTGGATTGGAAGTGTCTAGTAATACTTCTTTCACATCGTTCTCCCTAGCTTCCAGGACTTCACGTACTTTCTTCTGTAATTGCTATGCTTGTTTGGGATATGTCGTCGCCTTCATCGAAGTCTTATAGCACTCCTTGGCCACCTGCTGATCACTGTATATTTTTGCGACACCCCAGGATGTTGGGAACTTCACGCACTGATGATATGTTGACGGTATGGCTTTCATTCCATGAATCCACGGCCTTCCAAGAATAACATTGTAAGATGTTGCACAATCAATTACGCAGAACCTCTCCATGGTGTTGAGTCCTTTTGAGTAGATTGGAAGCTTTATTTCTCCCACTGTTTCTTTGACTTCGGCACTGAAGCCTACCAACACTGAGGATTTCTTGACAATCTCCGATTCTGGGATGCTCATCTCCTTAAGGGTGCTCAACATAATGAGATTGACAGAGCTGCCCCCATCGACCAGGATACGCCTGATGGTACAATTGGCGATCTGCAAGGAAATGACTAGGCCATCATGATGGGGTTCTAGCAAATTATCTCGATCACTCTCATCAAAGGTGATTGGCTCCTGGCAAGGTGTCGACATCCTGGGTGGTCTTTCTGGCTTATCTTCCTTCGACTCCTTGGCATGTCGCTTCGCGGCAGAATAGGAAGTGCCATAAATTTCTAACCCTCCGCTAATGAAACTGATCACCTTCAGTGATGCGGGAGGAGAGACTGGTCTTTCAACTTCATGTGGAGCTTCTGCATTTTCTGCCTTCTTCTTTCTGGATCCCAGCAATTCCTTAAGATGTCCCTTTGAGAGCAAATAGCTGATCTCCTTTCTTAGTGCGATGCAATCTTCTGTAAGATGCCCAAAGTCCTCATTGTAGGCACACCACTTTGACTTGTCATTCCATCCCGTGGTTTTATCTGTCTTCTTTGGCCATCTTGCTTTATTCCCCAAGTTGCCCATTGTACAGAGTACACCTGAAATGTCAACAGAAAAACAATAATCAGAAATGTTAGGCACATTATCGCTATCTTCATCTTCACCCTCTATTGAATTAATTTTGCTGTTGTCAATTCTCGGATAAGGATTGGATCGGTTGTTCCTGCGATGGGATGATTCGGTCTTCCTATCTGGATTGTCATATGTCGACAACTTGGATGAGGACTTCGACCTCCGTAGCTCATCTTCCTCCAACCTGATGAATCTCAGGGCCCTGCTCCTGACTTCTTCCAACCGTTTACAAGGAGTCATCACCAAATCTTGATAGTACTGTGAATCCTTCTTCAGCCCCATTTTGAATGCTTCTGTGGCTGTCGACATGTCAAGATTGGGAGTTTCTAGCACTTCTTTATTGAACCGGTGGACATATTCTTTCAGAGTCTCATTAGGCTGCTGGGTCACATTGTAGAGGTCACTTGTCAGCTTCTCGAATTGCCGACTGCATGAGAATGTTAGTGTTATGCCCTAGGCCTATGATTGATAGACTTATGTGTTGACATTATTTATTATTATATGAGATGTTTATCACTTGATTATTATATATTTTTTGTATATTTGTTTATAATAATCTCCGTTTCTAATTATTATGTGAATAATTAGTATAAATGTTAATGGATAATCATATGATGATTATATGCATAGAGATGCACATTAAATTTATGGGTACTTGTTAGAGAACAAGTGACTGGATTTGACCTGCATGAGATTTATGTCATGGTCAAATGTCATAATTAAATCTCATAAGGTTACTTCATTTAGTCCCTAGACCTGAGATTATCATGACCTTACATATGATGAAAGTCATGCTTGATTTTAGTCAAACGATATCTTAACACGATATTTATAAAGGCTAACCTTGGCATGATCGGATTCATGATGGGAAGGATGATAAGTCAAGATGGAATTTGTCCCTCGAAAGAGAGATGTTTTGCTTGGGCCCCTCGATGAGTGATAATGATGAAAGTGTATGGCCATACCCCAATGTGATTGGAATTATCATTATACTCGGAATCGAGAAAGCATTGAACAAAGACAAGTTGACGAGGACCATGACTTGTGTTCAATATAACATCGTGAGACAAAGGGAGAAATGGAAGTGTACCATTGGAAACGTGAACTCTTACGTTATATTATTTGGGTAGACATAATGGCTTGCTAGAGTCCGCTTATGTCTTATGAGAGTCGATATGATCGAGCTCATTGCCAACATAATATAATCCTATTGGGTCACACACAACTAGAATGAATTGATTAAACCATTGGAAGAATGATTGAGAAAATTCCTCATCAGCCTTGTATAGTCGTGCGACACAACAAGGCCATGTGCCTTGTGTGGTCGTGCGACACAACAGGCCCTGAGGTGGTTTTACAGAATCCTTTCCTAATTTGATTAGGAATCATATACTATACTAATGTAGTATAAATATGAACGTCTGTCAACCCTAAAAAGCTAGCCGAAATTCTGAAAAGAAATTCACAAATATATTCTCAATATTATTCCAAGGTTTAAGAGATCTAGCAATCTTCAAGAAGCTTTTCTTGGTTCATTCAAAGGTGTGGATACCGAAAGAGGGTCTTCACTCGTTAATCGATCAAGGCCTAGAGTTCAAGCAATTTGAAGAACAAAGTTTGTGATTCGAAATCACATTATTAAATCGTTCGATAGCTCAAGAACGGAAAGCGTTCAAGGTTGGTTATTTCTATCTCATAGGTTTCAAGTTAATTGTATAGAACAGATCCTTGGCTCCTTGTATTTTATGTTATTTTATGCTTAATTCCGCTGCGCATGAACCCGTAAAACCCAACAGTGGTATTAGAGCCTCGTTCGTATCATTAAGTTTGAATTAACATGCTAGAAAAGTAATATAAATCGTTTATATGTTCTTTTGCATGTTATGTATGCGATAGATTGATTGTTTTTGAAACAATATGCCTAAATCGTGTTCTGTTGATATTGAATTAAATCTGTTAAAAGTTGTTTACATGATTTAATTGCTCTGTGATTTAGAATTGATTGAATTCTGGAAATCTGGAAATTGTCATCCTGTGTCACGCGACAGAACCTGCTTCTGTCATGCGACACTTCTTGCCCAATCTGGGCACTATCAGTTTGTTGAACAATCCTGCTAATCTATGAATGTGTTTACAATCTGATATGTTTATGTATTAATCTAGATGCTATAAATTTCTGGAAATTAAGTTTATAGGGCTATGCTAGATTAATTCATTGTTAATGCATGCTTAGTTAATTAAAATATGATTTTATTAATTGTTGCGATGTATGATTTATGTGTTCTTAAATGTTAAGAATTTTAGATGTTTAGTTGAAACAATATATTGCAATTTCCTAAATGTTTAGATTGAAACATTAAAATTTTGGTTTTATGATTGTTTATGAGAAATAAGTCATTTTACGCGAAATTTAAAAGGAAACTGATTGTTTATAAAAGGTAGTGATTATGTTGCCAAATCAGAGCTGATTTCTGATTGTGCATGTCTAGAAAAGTTTTGTCGAAGGAGAGATTTGATACTTAAGTAGTCCTTGTGGCTCACATATCCTCTTGGGAACTTACCTGGTGCACGATTATGAATATCTTTGCTGATATGCTTATAATCTACTTTTTAAAGAACCTTCATTTAATTTTTAAGTTCTTTATGCCAATTCATGATTAAAACACTTGAGACCATTCGGGTAGTTTTGGGTGGGCTTGCCATAGCAAGGTACTTTGATTCTATTCGAATACGAGCAAGATGAGGAAATGGTGGTTCCTATACGTTTAAAGTGAATGAACTTAATTAGGTTATTAAAATGGTTTTGGACCCAAGGCATAAGATGAGATTAAAATATGCCTAGACATATGATGTCTTGTATAAATCTCATAAAAGATCTAAGAGTCATATATGTGATATGATTGATGTTTCTACCTAATTAATTTAGTTTTGAGCGGTTTGCCATAGCAAACTTGAAATTAAATTAAAGTTGGATCTTAGCCCATTAAATGTATATTATGCTTATTTGCATTGGAAGGTGTATAATTTAGTGGGAGCATTTTATGTAAATTCATTATACTTCTCATATGATATGTTTACTTATATGTGTTCATATTTTATGTATATCTTTTTGTAGAATAAATGGCATCAAACAATAATCACATGTCACTGCGATCTCTCCTTGAGAAGGAGAAGTTGGAAGAGAATGGTACAAACTATATGCATTGGATCCGTAGCGTGAGAATTGTTCTTAGGCAAGAGGAAAAACTGTACGTTCTCGAGGAACCTATTTCACCTGAACCTGCTGCCAATGCTACTAGGGCAGTGAGGGACCAATATCTGAAGCACAAGCGTGATTCTACTGATGTTGGTTGCCTCATGCTCTCCGCCATGTGCAAGAACCTTCAGAAGGATCTTGAGCACTTGGGGACAGTTGATCTAAACAATCGACTGATGGAAATGTTCCAAGTACAAGCTAGGCAAGAAAGGTATAACACAGTTAAGGTCTTGACCTCATGCAAGATGAGTGAAGGACAAGCTATTGGTCCCCATGCTCTTAAGTTGAAGGGCCACATTGAGCATCTTGAAAGGCTCGGTTTTCCATTTAGCCAAGAGTTGGCTACCAACATAATATTGAATTCATTGCCCAAATGTTTTAGTAATTTTATAATGCACTATAACATGGGAGGCATGAATAAAAACCTTTCTGAGTTAGTTCAAATGTTGAACACTGCGGAAACCAATATTGTCGAGAAGAAAACCGATCAAGTGCTAATGGTTAACAAGGGGAAGGGTTTCAAGGGTAAAGGAAAGGCAAAAGTTGCTAATCCTAAGGCAAATGTTGCCAAACCCAAAGAGGTTGCCAAGCCTAAAGAGGCTAAGCCCAAGTCCCAAGAGGACGCAGTCTACTTCCATTGCAATGAGATTGGACATTGGAGGAGAAACTGCACAAAATACAAGGAAGCACTGAAGAAGAGCAAAGGTGTTGCTTCGACTTCAGGTATCTTTGTTATAGATATATTCCTATCTACTTCTAGTTCTTGGGTATTGGATACCGGATGTGGAACTCACATTTGTTTAAATGTGCAGGGTCTAAAGAACAGAAGGATGCTTGAAGAGGGTGAGGTGGACCTACGTGTGGGGAATGGAGCAAGAGTTGCTGCATTAGCCGTAGGAACTTATGAAGTTACTTTAGCTAGTGGACTAATACTTGTTTTGAACAATTGTTATTACGTTCCAGCTTTAAGTAGGAATATTATTTCGATTTCATGTTTGGATAATGAAGGTTTTAATTTTCTTATATGTGATAAGAAGTTTTCAATTTACAAGAGTGATAATGATGAAAGTGTATGGCCATATCCCAATGTGATTGGAATTATCATTATACTCAGAATCGAGAAAGCATTGAACAAAGACAAGTTGATGAGGATCATGACTTGTGTTCAATATAACATCATGAGACAAAGGGAGAAATGGAAGTGTACCATTGGAAACGTGAACTCTTACGTTATATAATTTGGGTAGACATAATGGCTTGCTAGAGTCCGCTTATGTCTTATGAGAGTCGATATGATCGAGCTCATTGCCAACATAATATAATCCTATTAGGTCACACACAACTAGAATGAATTGATTAAACCATTGGAAGAATGATTGAGAAAATTCCTCATCAGCCTTGTATAGTCGTGCGACACAACAAGGCCATGTGCTTTGTGTGGTCGTGCGACACAACAGGCCCTGAGGCGGTTTTACAGAATCCTTTCCTAATTTGATTAGGAATCATATACTATACTAATGTAGTATAAATATGAACGTCTGTCAACACTAAAAAGCTAGCCAAAATTTTGAAAAGAAATTCACAAATATATTCTCAATATTATTCCAAGGTTTAAGAGATCTAGCAATCTTCAAGAAGCTTTTCTTGGTTCATTCAAAGGTGTGGATACCGAAAGAGGGTCTTCGCTCGTTAATCGATCAAGGCCTAGAGTTCAAGCAATCTGAAGAACGAAGTTTGTGATTCGAAATCACATTATTAAATAGTTCGATAGATCAAGAACGGAAAGCGTTCAAGGTTGGTTATTTCTATCTCATAGGTTTCAAGTTAATTGTATAGAACGGATCCTTGGCTCCATGAATTTTATGTTATTTGATGCTTAATTCCGTTGCGCATGAACCCGTAAAACCCAATAGAGAATTGATTATAGAACATGTTGATAAGCTGGGCGTATGAGCCAATTGAGCCTAGGGGTTGCCTAATCAGACACTTGAGAGCTGGTCCAACCAAGGTCGATCCAAATCCCCTGCACAGGCAAGCTTCCTTGAATTGAAGTGGGATATGCACTATGTCCATCTTCTCCTGATAGTGGGCAACATGCTCCTCTGGATCTGTGGATTGAGAAAAAGAAGAATATGTGTATGAGGAAGACCTCCCTTCTGCAACTCAACCGTGTACACAACTGCGTAGAAACAAAAATAAAATATTTATATCAAATATAGCTTTTTAAAAACTTTCAGAAATAAATTCGAAATATTTGACACTTACTTGCAGCAGGGCTACCGAACACTTTCCCGTCCTTAAAATCGCTGATCATTTCATCAAGTTTCATTTTGAAAACCCTCGATATTATGTCGGGCCTGTCCTCTGGTCTACATCCCTTTTCTTCAACATATCTTTTTATTTTTGGCCACTTAGGGTTACATGTAAAAGTAATAAACAATGATGGATAACCTATCCATTTATATATTGCAAGGGAGTCCTGATAATTTTGGTCCACCTTTTCCCCCAATGTATGATGAAGGCAGTATGATTCTTCTTCCCGCATCTGAACCGCTAACTCCGCTGTTGGCTGCAGCTTTTAGTCTCGTGTATGATTCAGCTCGTAATTTAGGCTCGTGGTGACGAATCCAATGAAGCCTCTGTGTATCCATCATAACATAAGAATTAACCATAAACTGCTGGAGCAAACGCCCACTCCTCATAAGATGGGATCCTTCTTTGATCCTTTCCTGAAGATGGAATGATAGGAATTCTTTCAGTGATAGTGTTGGCCGAGACTTGGTTGGATCATCCCTTGGAATCTCCGTATAAAATCCATCCTCACCATATGGAAATAATAAAGGGTATTGTAGGGGAAGTAACATGGGTTAAACTCATGAATATACTGGAGACGACCATTCTTTTGTTCAACAACTTTATCTCTAACATCAGGTGTAAGACCAATGTCATTCTCAATTAAAGCTGCTACCTCATTTGATGTTGGCAAATTATATGTCCTTCCATCCCTATTCCTCTTTTCAATTAGTTGGAGCTTCAAGTTGGTAAATTTATTCATTGCAATTCTCGCTGCAGCCATCATGTACATCTGTGCATATGGGTTATTGTCATCAATCATCTCCTTCAAATCAGACACAATTGTTTTATCCAATTTTGAAGGCTTGGTTGGATCTTTGCTGCATACATGAAATAAAAATGAATTAGTGCGTTATGGACGGAATAAATTTTTTGTAAAGAATATTTAACTATTAATATATTGATATAATATATAGACGCATACCTAAGGGCGTTGATTCTATTCTCAACTTCATTCTCCGTGTCGTAGATATAAAGCTATGAAAATTGTGGAGGTTGACCTTCTTTAGGTTGCATAGGCCCTATCATATGATCATTCTTACCACTCATTGTATATGAATAAGGTCCTTGTCCTTTATTTACCCTTTTATCCGTCTTACCGCTCATTAAACTAAATGAGAACATGGTGTTGTATCCCCGAATATTATCTTTAAAATTCCTGCTCGTTTCATGTCTTCCCTCTATAAGATCTCGCAAAAGAGCAGGCGGTTCTTTTAATATTGAAATTTTTACTTGACCATTTTTACAGCATAACGAAAATTTTGGTCTTCTATATAGAGGAGAGCTCTTCACCCTCTCATTGAACCAAAAGATAGCACCACAATGTTCGCATTCATTTTTCGGGTTTCCCATATCATCATAAGCTGCAATGTATAATGAGCGTCTCAAATACACATAATTTGAACTAATATCTGAACTTATCAAACAATATTGAAAGTCATAGAATGAGACATTTTTAATTTTTACTCAACATATGTAATTATTTCGTAACAGATAGAGTACTTACAAACTTCAATTTTCTTCAATTTTTTTGTCTTCTATTAAATCGTGCTACCTCATATTTAGACGTCACGTTTATTTCGACACAGCCTACAAACGAATCAAAATTAAGATGAATCTTAGCAAAGATTGATAAATTTTGACTTTCGTCTACTAAACAAACATTAACAAACGTTGGTAAAATTTAACTTGTGTAAAAAAGCAAATTAACCAGATCACGTGCCTGAATTTGAGACTAATGGTTGTTTACATTTGCTTTCGCTTATTACTTGCAGACTGACTATAATTTGTGTCGATTGTAGAGTTTAAGAGTTCGACATCCAAATTGGTTTTAAGAGACTGTATAACAGAAGAATTTCTCCTACTCGGTCCAGACGGTTTCCTTATATGACAATCTACGTTCTTAGAACCGAGGGGTCTACCAACTTTTCTTAATGACAAGCTCGTATTATCTTCATTTACCAAATTATCATTTGCAACTGTTGCATATAAACATTAAATTGTAAATATAATATTTAAATTAAAAAAACACAAAGTAGTAAGATGCACAAATAGAATACCATTACTGGTGTTAGAGAGTAGTGAAACCGCTGTAATGGATTGACTTCCAAATATTCTTGATCCTGAAAAGACGTGATAATTTTTACGTTAGTTTAAATAAAAAATGATATATTAATGTAAGTGAAATTAGGTAAACATTTTCTTTACCAGGAGGAGTAATGTAACTTTTAGGAAGAAGCGGACGATTAAGGGGATCTCCAGATATATTGCTAGCTCAAATATAATCAAACAAATATTACAATTTAAAAAAAATGAATTGTATATACCATTGATCAGAATACAAACGAAACAATAACGATAAAAAAAACATACCTTGATGCTGTTAGATAAAGGTGTAATCGGAGTAAATGAAGGAGTTGAAAATAATCTTGAACCTGTTATGACATGTTTAGCTTTACAAAGAGGTGAATTTATAAATTTTATATTAATGAAATAAAATTATAGAATATATTTATACCAGGAGTCGTAATGCAAGTCTTGGGAAGCAGTGGACGAATTTTAGGATTTCCTGATATATTTGCTACTGCAAAAATATATATAAATAAAAAATATTTTATAAAATATTGAATATAATGAATAAGAACAATAAGTTGATATTAATCATCCATTGAAAGACTCTCCTAAATGTAAATACGTTTTTCACAATAACAAAATGTGTTTGAAATGTCAGTGAGCGGGGATCTTTGAGTAGACGGTCTTGTCAACGTATCACGATTTGTGTTTTTTTCTATATCACGTTTTTCTTTTTTTTTTTCCAACTTTCTCCATTTCTACTATAGCGAATAAAAAAAAGACAAACAAATATTTTATATACGATAAACTCAGGAATACAGAAAATTAGTAACTTATACCATTGATCAGAATACTAACGAAACAATAACGATAACAAAATCATACCATTGCTGTTGTTAGATATAAAAAAAAAATACTCCCTTCGTCCCAAAATGTTTGTCTCATTTGACTTTTTTGTTGAACTTTGACCACAAATATATGACAATTTAATTATGTTCATGAAATTCTAAAAATTCCTATTGATTCACCATTAATAATATTATCAACAACAACTTTTAGAATTTCATGAACATGATTAATCTCTCATAAATTTGTGGTCAAAGTTCAACAAAAAAGTCAAATGGGACAAACATTTTGGGACGGAGGGAGTATAATTTTTTTATTCACATATCTAACTGAAAATAGGCTTAGTTGGGTGAGCTACGCTTTAAAGTTAAAAAATTAGCTCTATCATGCCACTTTCTAATTGAAATTTTTTGGACATTCATTTTAGGACGGAGGTAGTATTATACATAACAGAACAATATTCACAAATCAGCAAAAGGAACAGTAAAAATTAGCAGTATGCCTCGTCGATACTCGACGGGGCATAGTGAAATTAATTAAATTAACGTAATAGTTAGCATTAATTGAACGTTTAATTTATATTTTTATAGTAAAAAAAATATTTTTGATAAGCAGTCAATTTTTTAAAGTATAACAATTTAACATGGTTGAGAAATTAACACGGATTGTTTGCTTGAACATTCCGCTTCGAAGACACATTTGTATGTTTTATGATTTCTTATCAACAGATTTTCAGGGCTTGTAAAGCGTCTACGTGCTTGAGCTGTGATATAATCTATGGATTGATAGAGAACATAAATAGTTTAGAAGGTTTCTCCATGCATATAATTTGAAACAAAAATTAAACCTAACATTCAGAATCATAGACGGGAAAAAAAAAAAAAGAACAATTTTTATTTATTGTTAGCTCAAACTGAGTCACAACGACCCAATGCACAAAGCTCACCCACACAAATGAGTATCAATGAAGCATGCCATCTTGACATCTTTAATTGTTATACAAATATAGAGACCATTTTCTTGGCTCAAAAACATTACTTCCAGTCTTCCATGATGGAGCAATTCTACTATATCTTATATAAATATTTTATATACGATAAATTTTTTTTTATTCACATATCTAACTGAAAATAGGCTTAGTTGGGTGAGCTGGGTGAGCTACGCTTTATAAGGCCCAGAGTCAGACAAAGAAAAACCATCAACTCATTTTAGGACGGCGATAGTATTATGAATTTTGGTGTAATTTTTTTTTTTAAAAAATTAATTTAGTATAAAATAATTGAGGTAAAATAAATCGAATTTAAAAAAAAAATCTTTAAAAGTTACTATGGATGATTGTGATTGGTGGATGATGGAAAGATGAGCCAATGATATTGTGCCACTTGAAGTTTTCTTGGAGCTTGAAAAACTTTTGTTATTATATATAGTGGATTATTATTATTATCATTTATAATTAAAAATAAATACTTCACACTTAATTAATTTTCACTAAAAAGATATTGAAAAATAAAAAAGGAAAATTAACAAGGATAATCAAGAAATTTATATTTAAAAAAGAGGCTTTTTTTGTCTGTCCAAATCAAATAAAAGAAGTCTCCATTTAAAGAGAAAAAAAATTATAAATTTTGTTGTAATTTTTTTTAAAAAAATAATTTATTATAAAATAATTGAGGTCAAATAAATCGGATTTAAAAAAAAAATCTTTAAAAGTTACTAATTGAATTTCAAATGGATGATTGTGATTGGTGGATGATGGAAGGATTGGTCAATGATATTGTGCCACTTGAAATTTTCTTGGAGCTTGAAAAATTTTTGCTATTATATATAGTAGATTTTAATTTTAACTTTTATTTTATAAATTTTCGTCTTTATTTTGATTTTATTTCTTTCTTTTTTCTATTTCTTTTATGTTTGTGAATGTTTCTTTCACTTTTTAATTATTAGAATTTTAATTTTCGTTTTTTATTTGCATTTTATTTTTTCGTATGTTTTTATATTGATATTGATTTTCTTTTGTGCATTAGATTTTTTTCTTTCTAAATTATTAAAGTTTTTTTCATTTTGCTTTTGCTCTTTTTGTAAGACAATTATTTGTGCTTCAATCCATTTTCATTTTTAACTAATTTATTGTATAAAATCAACCCCCATAAATTTTAAAAGTTACTAATTGAATTTCAAATGGATGATTGTGATTGGTGGATGATGGAAAGATTGGCCAATGATATTGTGCCACTTGGAGTTTTCTAGGAGCTTGAAAAACTTTTCTATTATATATAGTAGATTCACGAACTCCTTATTTTTCGGATTTGTGAGTGACTTCTTTATAATCTCTTTTGGCTTATTTTGATTAGAATTTGTTTTTTATATTTATGTTTGTGTTTATTATTTTGATTTTGATTTTGATTTTGATTTTAATTTTGACTTTTATTTTATAAATTTTCGTCTTTATTTTGATTTTATTTCTTGAATTTTTCTATTTCTTTTATGTTTGTGAATGTTTCTTTCACTTTTTAATTATTAAAATTTTAATTTTCGTTTTTTATTTGCATTTTATTTTTTCATATGTTTTTATATTGATATTGATTTTTTTTTGTGCATTATATTTTTTTCTTTCTTAATTATTAATTTTTTTTTCATTTTGCTTTTGCTCTTTTTGTAAGACAATTATTTATGCTTCAATCCATTTTTATTTTTAACTAATTTATTGTATAAAATCAACCCCTATAAATTTTAAAAGTTACTAATTGAATTTCAAATGGATGATTGTGATTGGTGGATGATGAAAAAATTGGCCAATGATATTGTGCCACTTGGAGTTTTCTATGAGCTTGAAAAGTTTTTGCTACTATATATAGTAGATTCACAAACTCCTTTTTTTTTTCGAATTTGTGAGTGACTTCTTTATAATCTCTTTTGGCTTATTTTGATTAGTATTTGTTTTTTATATTTATGTTTGTGTTTATTATTTTGATTTTGATTTTGATTTTGATTTTGATTTTGATTTTGATTTTGATTTTGATTTTGATTTTGATTTTGATTTTGATTTTGATTTTGATTTTGATTTTGATTTTGATTTTGATTTTGATTTTGATTTTGATTTTGATTTTGATTTTAATTTTAATTTTAACTTTTATTTTATAAATTTTCGTCTTTATTTTGATTTTATTTCTTGCTTTTTTCTATTTCTTTTATGTTTGTGAATGTTTCTTTCACTTTTTAATTATTAGAATTTTAATTTTTGTTTTTTATTTGAATTTAATTTTTTCGTATGTTTTTATATTGATATTGATTTTCTTTTGTGCATTAGATTTTTTTTTCTTAATTATTAATTTTTTTTTCATTTTGCTTTTGCTCTTTTTGTAAGACAATTATTTGTGCTTCAATCCATTTTCATTTTTAACTAATTTATTGTATAAAATCAACCCCTATAAATTTTAAAAGTTACTAATTGAATTTCAAATGGATGATTGTGATTGATGGATGATGGAAAGATTGGCCAATGATATTATGCCACTTGGAGTTTTCTAGGAGCTTGTAAAACTTTTGCTATTATATATAGTAGATTCACAAACTCTTTTTTTTTTCAAATTTGTGAGTGACTTCTTTATAATCTCTTTTGACTTATTTTGATTAGGATTTGTTTTTTATATTTATGATTGTGTTTATTATTTTGATTTTGATTTTAATTTTAATTTTAATTTTGATTTTAATTTTAACTTTTATTTTATAATTTTTCATCTTTATTTTGATTTTATTTCTTGCTTTTTTTCTATTTCTTTTATGTTTGAGAATGTTTCTTTCACTTTTTAATTATTAGAATTTAATTTTTGTTTTTTATTTTCATTTTATTTTTTCGTATGTTTTTATATTGATATTGATTTTCTGTTGCGCATTAGATTTTTTTCTTTCTAATTCATTAAAGTTTTTTTTCATTTTGCTTTTGCTCTTTTTATAAGACAATTATTTGTGCTTCAATCCATTTTCATTTTTAACTAATTTATTGTATAAAATCAACCCCTATAAATTTTAAAAGTTACTAATTGATTTTCTTTTGTGCATAGATGGATCATTATAGTACTACTTCTTTCATCTAAAAAGAATTATAAATAAATTATTTAAAAAATATAATATTTATTTTTGGACCGTTACTCTTTGATTATATTTTTAAATTTCTATTTATAAGACTCTTGCATGTATATAGATCATTACATTAATATTTCTTTCATCCCAAAATAAAAATAATTGATCAATTTTATTTTGCTTAAAATAAAAAAAAGTATTCATTTATTAGACTATATTATTGTAACTATTTCTAATTTATATACCAAAGATTTCAATTTATAAAATAAATTTATATGGATCATAATTATAGTACCACTTCTTCTGTCTCAAAATAAATTCTAAATAAAAATTTAAAAAACAAAAAATGTGCATTTAAATAAAATATTAATCGATCTAGTTTTTAAGAGTTACATTTTCTTATTTACTAATTGCTTTCCCATTTTTCTGAAAATTGAAAATTTGATTTCAAAATTCAAATGTTGATTGAGCTTAAATCAGGATAATTTACTGTATAAATATTTATCTTATAAATATTAACATTTTATTAAATAAAAATATAATTTATTAAATGAAAAATCTTTGAAACTAAGACCAATGGGAGAATTACATAATGACATGTCATAACTCTAAATGTTTGTCTTTTAATATATTATATAGGTGGATCATTATAGTACCACTTATTTCATCTAAAAAATAATTATAAATAAATTATTTGAAAAAATAATATTTATTTTTGGACCGTTAATCTTTGGTTATATATTTAAATTCCTATTTATAAGACTCTTGCATGTATATAGATCATTACATTAATATTTCTTTCGTTCCAAAATAAAAATAATTGATCAATTTCTATTTTGCTTAAAATAAAAAAAAATATTCATTTATTAGACTATATTATTGTAACTATTTCTAATTTATATGTCAAAAATTTCAATTTATAAAATAAATTTGTATGTATATGGATCATAATTATTGTACTACTTCTTCTGTCTCAAAATAAATTATAAATAAAAATTTAAAAACAAAAATTGTGCATTTGAATAAAATATTAATCGATCCAATTTTGAAGAGTTACATTTCCTTATTTACTAATTGCTTTCATGTTTTCTGAAAATTCAAAATTTTATTTCAAAATTCAAATGTTGATTGAGTTTAAATCGGGACAATTTACTGTATAAATATTTACCTTATAAACATTAACCTTTTATTAAATGAAAAATCTTTGAAATTAAGACCAATGTGAGAATTACATAATGTCATGTCATAATAGTGACATGGCTTAATGTGAGGGCTCTAAGTATTTATCTTTTAATATATTATATAGATGGATCATTATAGCACTACTTCTTTCATCTTAAAAATAATTATAAATAAATTATTTAAAAATAATAATATTTATTTTTGGACCGTTACTCTTTGATTATATTTTTAAATTCTTATTTATAAGACTCTTGCATGTATATAGATCATTACATTAATATTTCTTTCGTCCTAAAATAAAAATAATTGATCAATTTTTATTTTGCTTAAAATAAAAAAAAAGTATTCATTTATTAGACTATATTATTGTAACTATTTCTAATTTATATACCAAAGATTTCAATTTATAAAATAAATTTGCATGTATATGGATCATAATTATAGTACTACTTCTTCTGTCTCAAAATGAATTATAAATAATTTTTTTAAAAAAAAATATGAATTTGAATAAAATATTAATCGATCCAGTTTTGAAGAGTTACTTTTTCCGTATTTATTAATTGCTTTCCCGTTTTCTGAAAATTCAAAATTTGATTTCAAAATTCAAATGTTGATTGAGCTTAAATCGGGATAATTTACTGTATAAATATTTACCTTATAAACAATAAACTTTTATTAAATGAAAAATCTATTTATTAAATGAAAAATCTTTGAAACTAAGACCAATGAGAGAATTACATAATGTCATGTCATAATAGTGACATGGCTTAATGTGAGGGCTCTAAATGTTTGTCTTTTAATATATTTTATAGATAGATGTATCATTATAGTACTACTTCTTTCATCTCAAAAAGTGAAATTGTCACGGCTTGAATCACAAGTGATATCCAAGGTGATAACAGCACCAACGATAGCACTTGGGATGGCACACACACACACTTCGAAAAATAAAACAATTTTGTAAAAGAGTTTGCAGCGGAATAAAACACCAAAATTGTTTTTTTCAAGTTATATAAATATAACTTGAGAGTGCCTCTTAGGCAAGACTTTATAATCACTATGAATGAATTTACAAAGCCGAAAGTTCCCTATAGCTATATCTATTTTGAGCTCTATGGAACAAGAGATAAAGAACGGAATCCTATCCTAGCCTTCACACACCTTGATACCAAAGTAATCAAGTGCGAAATTACAAGGAGAAAGGATTTAAAAAGAACCAAACAAAGAACTTTATCTCTAAGCTTTTCGAAGGTGTGAATGTGATGAAATAATTGGCATATCTTCAAAATAAACCTTCCAAGCTTATTTATAGTCTTCAATTACTTGAAGGCTACTTCAATAACAGCCTTGGGGCTGGTCTTGCACGTGGAGGAAGTGTAGGGAGAGTGGGTTAATTTGTTTCCACAATTCTAGCTCCCACTTCCTATTTTGTAGCAACCGAGTTGTTGAATCCTCAAGCCATGCTTCCACGCCTTGTACTCCCTTGCTTTATCATCCTTGTACTTCTTCTATAACTCAGCAACAACCTTTGACAAAGTCTCCATACGTGTTGTTGTTGTTTGCCAAAGTTTACGAATTAATACATAAAATGTATTAATTCTTTTCTTCCAATTTCCACACGTGTCTAGCTCCTTCTTTGATGCTATTGCACCCTGAAATATAATCATAAACCATAGACTATACAGACCATATTAGCACGTTAGTCCATTAAATAACAAACAAGAAATATACAACTATATAATTTTCACCCAGAAATCATCTGTGATATCACCTGGACTTTTGGGAAATCATCTGATATCACCTGCAGATTACACTAACAATCTCCCCCTTAGTTGGATATTTCTTTCCAAACTTAATGTGTCTTTGCCCCGTAGGATAAGTCTATATACAAATGTACAGAGCATAGACCATAGAATAATATCTCCACAAAAAATTAACTCCCCCTTAATCAAGGAGCTAATCCTAAACAATGATTTATCATAATAAACTAATTTATTTCAAACTTTAAAAAGTTTTCGAAATAAACTAAGTAACCATTAAAAACCAAAACCATTGTAGCAAAATATCATCCAAAAACTAGCAAAAAACAACCTAGCAGATTAAGTTATTAACAAACCAACTAAAGTGTTTTAGCAAAATAAACAAAATAAAAGTAAATTGTTTAGAGAACCACCACCATCACCAAAATAAAAACATTGTTTATAGGACCACCACAAAAACAGTCACCCATATGATAGTGGCAACATAAACCTTCAGGTTTATCAACCTTAAGGTTCAACTTTCTTCTTCTTCAAACTCCTCTTCTTCCTCCTGATCTCCTTCCCTATCACTTCCACCATCACTTGGGCCGGCTCGGTGGTAGCACTGCGGTAGCACCCGGCTCGAAGTTCCAAGCTAGCAGATCAAAACTGAACCACTCCTTCCTTTTCCAACTGACCCTCATCAATGTGCTTCTCTTTTAAAATTCTCTTACTTAGACTATTCAACCAAAGTTCCATATTTTCCTTTTTATAATACTCCAAAGTAAGAAAAGGTTTTGGAAAAGCTTTATCCTCTTCAGTTTGAGTAACCTCATCACCAGAATTATCACTAGAGAAATGTTTAGGAACAGAAGAGGGGGCAAGTGTTACCTCAGATGATATCCTCTTCTTGCTAGCACTTGGTAGCACTCACGGTTTGCCCTTGGCCTTCTTTTCGATAATCGAGAGAGAGTCTCCTCTTCATCACCATCTACCCAAGCATCAAATGAGTCCACGAAGGCTCCTTTTCCTTGTTTGCTTCAAAGTTCTCATCACTCACATGGGGGTGAGGACACATCAATAGAGCTTTCTGAGACATCAACTGGATCAAGAGAGGTATTTGAAGTTGCCTTGGACCTGATTGATCTAATGCGGTTGGAAGACCTCCTTTTTGCGATTTGGGGAGACAGCTTGGCAGTTGGAGCTTTCCTCTTCCTTTTTGGCTCGGTAGGGATGAGAGTCACCTTAGGAATGCCTTGATCAAACGAGGCATTGGGGCCAGAGGTAGGAACAATCGCCATTGTTGGTGGAGAAGAGCTTGGAGTGATCATTGGGGAAGTTTCCATGGCCACGCGAGATGCCACGGAAGGAGCAATGCTAGGTGAGATGTCCATTTGGTCCGTGTGGGAAGGTTCGGTACTAGCTTTGGATGGAGATGCCATGGAGATTTGAGGGAATTTTTGGAACGTATTTTTGACCTAGAATTTTTGGGAGAGAAGAAGACGCTGGAAGGAGGGTTTTAGAGAGAGGTGAGGGTAACGTATAGAGAGAGAGAGACGGAGGAGGTTGAGAGAAAATAGGAAATAAAAGATTAAATGGGGAACAAACTCTTAATTTGATTTGACATCTTAAGAACCTATCTAATCTACTCCTATTTATTCTCTCCTTTAACCCCATCCACATATTTTAAACACTAACCCTAACCACACCTTTTAAAATAAAACCCCTAACCAACTTAAAAAATACACGGTTGAAAAAATTTAAAAAAAATAAAAAATTTTTTTAAGTAAAAAACGTAAAGAATAAAAAAAAAATAGGTAAACTAAATAATTTATAACTAAGCCCAAAACATTATATGCACAAATTAAATAAATAAGGGTTAGTTACTTAATTAAGTTTACTAAAAATAAAGGAAACTTGTTGAAGACGTTTTCAAAATCGTAAACTCTTTAATTAAAAAGACTTTCAGATTTTGAGAAATTAATCAACAATATTTCGAAAATAAGAAAATAAAAAACTAATATAGCACACACTAATGTGTTAAGGCAATGATGGTAACACGTAGGATAACACATATGATATAAAACCCCTTGATAAATATTTTTTCAGTTTCAAACACTTGAGGCATAATAAGCTTAGCCTTTTTTAGACACTTCAGGCATAACAAGCTGAGCATTTTTCATGCACTTTAGGCATTATATGCCTATATATAATTTTTTAAGTACATTGCTTGTTAAACACGTCTCAATACACTTCTTTAAACAAGAAAGCAACGTAGTAACGAGCTCCGTGCTTCAAGTTATATTTCAAGTGTAGAGACCCAGTGATCTATGCCTTTCAAGTAGGGTACACTGTAGTAGCGAACTCCATGTCCCTAATACTCAGCATAAATCACCTCATACCTTCTCATTGGCAAGAGTACATCGTTGCAGCGAACACCGTGCCCCGAGCTCGAGAGAAAAGTATGAAAAAAATGCCTTTGCCTTTTATTTATCAAAAAGAAAAGATTAGTGACTTTGTCACTTTAAGCATATGAAGGGGAATGATATCAGACGTGCTAACCTAAATGATAACCTACCATAACAAAAAGGTCAGCATGTGCCACAGTTAGAACTAAGCTAGCTAGATTAAACAAATAATAAGGTTTTTTTTTTTAAGTAAATAACCAAAGAAAAAAAAATACACTAATATACAAGTGTTACCCTAAGTGATAAAATCACCCGGTAGCACAGACCTAATCGAACTCGGAGATTACAAAGACCAAGAGATCTTTTCAAACTAGAAAATCTCTCGTGGTCTAAGGCCTTGGTAAAGATGTCGGCCCGGTTGATACTTAGTATCAATATGATCAATATTAATTAGGCCTTTATCTACCATATCTCTAAGAAAATGATGACGTATGTCAATGTGTTTGGTACGGGAATGTTGAACTGGGTTGTTTGAAATGTTGATAGCACTCGAGGTTATCACAAGACATAGTCAAAGAATTACTCTCTAGGCCATAGTCATCTAACATATGTTTTAGCCAAATAAGTTGTGAACAACAACTACCAGGTGCCACATACTCGGACTTCAGTGTGGAGAGAGAAACACAATTTTGTTTACGACTATACCATGAAACTAAATTGTTGCCCAAGTAAAAACACCCCCACTAGTACTCTTCCTATCATCCATATCCCGCCCAATCCGAGTCACTAAAGCCAACCAAATTGGTATTAGTATCCTTACTAAACCAAATCCCTAATTCACTTGTTCACGAAACATATTTAATTATTTTTTGACCAATTAAGGTGAGAGACTTTAGGATTGGCTTGATAACGTGCACAAACACACACGCCGAACATGATATCGGGGCGACTAGAAGTGAGATAGAGAAGGCTACCTATCATTGAACGATAAAGAGTAGGATCAACATCCTCACCTACTTGATCTCTACCAAGTTTGAGAGAAGAACACATGGGGATTTTTGAACTTTTGCTCCTTCCAACCCAAACCTTTTTACTAGGCTCTTTGCATACTTGCTTTGTGAAATGAATATTCCTTCATTTGATTGTTTCACCTGCAAGCCTAGAAAGAATGTTAACTCTCCAATCATGCTCATTTCAAATGTTGATGTCATAGCCTCTACAAAATCTTTTAAACACGTTTGAGAAGTAGAGCCATATACTATGTCATCAACATAGATTTGAACAATGACTATTTCTTTGCCATGCCTTAGGATAAATAAGGTCCTATCTCGCTTCACCTCTTGTGAATCCATATTCAAGTAAGAAAGAGGTTAAGCGACCATACCATGCACGTGGAGCTTGTTTCAAGCCATATAAAGCTTTATCAAGTCTATATACATGGTTTGGTAGATTAGGATCTTCAAATCCTTTTGGTTGTTCAACAAAAACTTCTTCTTTTAAATAACCATTTAAAAAGGCGGCTTTAACATCCATTTGAAACAAAGTAATTTTTAGAAAACAAGCTATAGCCAAGAGGAGTCTTATGGATTCTATTCTAGCAACGGGAGCAAAGGTCTCATCAAAGTCAACACCTTCAATTTGGGTGTAACCTTGTGCTACTGAGACGAGTTTTGTTCCTAACAATATTTCCTTGCTCATCTGATTTGTTTTTGAAAATCCATTTAGTACCAATAACATTTGTATTACTAGGACGTGGTACTAAACACCAAACTTCATTACGAGCAAATTGGTCAAGTTCCTCTTGCATGGCTTGTATCCAAAAATTATCTTTTAAAGCTTCGAAATATTTTTGGGTTCTAAAGAAGAGACAAAACGAGGAATATTTTACCTTGTGGTATGTGGTGGACATACACACATACCTTGCCATTTCACGGTCACTAAAATGTCCTTTGTTCCTTGTTTGTACCCCTTCACTAGCTTCTCCAATAATTTGAGAGGAAGGATGGTCTCTTCGATCCTAGCTGGTGGATCCCTTCTCAAGTCTTCATGCACATGATCATCATCCGACTGCTCATCCTTTTCGAGTTCTTTGGATTGGTCTTGGGTGATACAGGAGATGCTATCCCATCGGTGGCAACACTTTGGCCGGCACTGGGGTATCACTTACTTGATTTTGATTCTCCAGTTCTTCCGGCAATATTAATGGAGATTCCTGTACTCCATCACACTGTAACACTTGCTAAATCATCAAAAACAACGTTAATTGATTCCTGAATGGTTTTTAACCTAAGATTATAAACCCTATATGCTCGACTGTCCTGAGCATACCCAAGAAATATAGCCTTATCACTTTTAGAGTCAAATTTAGCTAAGTAATCCCGATCATTTAGAACATAACACGCACACCCAAATGTATGAAAATAATGAACCTTTGGTATCCTACCATTCAAAATTTCATAAGGTGTCATTCTAGTACCAGGTCTTAGAAAAACCCTATTGGGCGGGTGTGACAAGGCCGTGTTTATGGCCTCGGCCCAAAATCTTTTTGAAATTCTTTTTGAAAACAACATCACACGTGCCATCTCAAGTAAGGTCCTATTTTTCCTTTCGGCCACCCCATTTTGTTGAGGTGTTTTAGGAGCGAGAAAACTCATGTTTAATTCCTTTTAATTCACAAAAAGTAAAGAACAATGAATTATCAAACTCCGTTCCATGATCGAGACCTTATTTGCATGATAAGAGCGAGAAAACATGTTTTTGATTTTAGCATGTAAGACTTTAAACTTTTCAAAAGTTTCGATTTTTCTTTTAAAAAATATACCCAAGTAAATCTAGAAAAATCATCAACTATTACAAAAGTATATTTCTTTCCTCCTAAACTGTCTACCTCAAGCTGGACCCATTAAATCCATATGCATTAATTGAAAACGGTGCGTTGTCCCCGAATCACTCCTCATTATGTTGGGTAGCACTATGGGTAGCACGAGTTTGTTTACCTTTTAAACAATCTTCACATATGATTTTTGTACTAATGTCCGGACTAGGTATACCTCTTATAGCTTCGGCATTAATGAGTTTCACAATGTTACGAAAATGGACATGACCCAACTTTTGATGCCATAAGGTAGCATCATCAACCCTCACGAATGACACACTTGTTTATCCTCAACAAGATAACGATTATTACTTGACCTAGTACCGGTCATAACACGAGTTATTGGTACAATCAAAAACTTCACAAGTGTTTTTATTGAATTTTACTTCAAGGTTGTCATCACAAAGTTGGCTAATACTAATTAAATTAGTTACCGGTCCATCAACATGCAAAACATTTTTCAAAGCGGAAATCCAGGTACATTTAATACGCCTTTTCCTACTATATTACTCTTGCCACCACCACCATATGTTACACTACCACCTTGAATAGGTTCATATTCCTTTAAAAACATTTTTGTTCCGGTCATATGACGAGAACAACCACTATCAAAATACCATGAACCTTCAACATTAGTTTTTAAGGCGGTGCATACAACATCACATATCAAATTAGACTTAGGTTTCCACACTTTTCTACTTTGATAATTTTTCTTGACTAACAGTGATATCGACATGCTAGGTAGCACTTCGGGTATCACACAGAGCTGATTTGTTTCTTTAAGAGAGTTTTACAATTATTTTTCAAATGTCCGGTAGAGTAACGGTAGTTACATATTTTACCTTGTCGAGAAGACTTATCGGAAGATATTGGTTCAACATGATCTCTTTCTTTAACAAAAATTAACTTATCTTACGTATTAGACAAAGTAGATGTAATAGCATTTAAAGACTCTTGAAAACCCATACACTGCCTTGAGTGGTTTGGACAACCCAAGAATTGCATCTAACTTAGTAGAACTCGTATTGAGTTTCTTGAATGTTGTCTCGGCAAGAGTAAGTTTGCTCTTGACTTTGTCCGACTCCACATCCTTCTTTGTGAGTTGAACTTCCAATCTAGTCAAGCCATCAGTTAGGTCTTGAACCTCTTTGGACAGAGAGATCACCTTCTTGTTCTCTTTCTTCCATTCATCCACCAATTCTTTGCAAAGGTTCTTAAGACCACAAATGAGTTCATCCTTGCTGAACTCCTTTTCATCTTGTGAACAACCTGCATCCATGTTAACAGAACCCACAAAACAAAAAGCATTTATCAAATTTAAATCTGTATACCTGTTGGATGATATCTCAGGTGCTATCCCATTTTGGATATCACCTGGGGTATCACACGGCAATCCGAGTCACAGTTTGTGACCACCATGGCGGTTTGATCTGAATCTTCAGATTGATTGGTCTCCTCATCCTCATTGTCACTGAGAGAAACCATAGGTTCTTTCCCATCTTCCTTAGAGTGTTAGCACACTCATTTGAGTAATGACCCCATCCAGAGCAAGCATGACATTGGATTGATTCAAGATATTTTGGATCAGATCTGGATTGATCTGATGATGCTCTCCTTATGGGACCACCTTTCTGAGTAGATGGAAATGTCCTCTTGGGCATTGAATTGTACACCTTGGCTTGTTGCTCTTTAGCCTTTACCTGCACATTTTCTTTGTTAAACTTTCTCACCATTGAGTTATATTTCCTAGCAAGTAAGGCAACACTGGCATCTTCACCTAATTCCTCAAAAATTTCGTCATCCTCATTAGTTGAACCACTAGAGGAATGAACTTTTAAAGCTACACTCTTGCCTTTGAAAGCTTCACTTTGCTCGGCAAGGTTTGACTCAAAATTTTTGAAAATGCTCATTAAGGAATTGATATCCATTGTAGAAAGATTGTGAGCCTCTTCTATAGATGAAACTTTTATATTAAAACGCTCAGGGAGAGTTCTAATAGCCTTTGAAACCAATTGTTTGTTTGTAAAAGGTTCACCTAAAAGTTGACACTCATTAGCAATGTCAAATAGTTTTTCAAAATAAGAGGAAATGGTATCACTTTCACCCATTCTCAACCTTTCAAATTTGCCAGTAAGACCTCTGAGTTTGTTTTCACGCACACTAGAATCACCTTCACAAAACCTTTGTAAAATATCCCAAGCTTCTTGAGCTGTGGAACTATTTTGAATAAGTTTAAAAATATGCATGTCAACCCACTCAAAGATAGCATTAAGAGCTTTCTCATTATAGTTAGCTAGAGTGATCTCTTCATTCGTCCACTCACCTTCGGGTTTAACTGAACATCACCATCCTCATCGGGAGGTAAGAGTGGAAGAGAGTACCCATGAACTATAGATCGCCATGCTCGAAGATCAATTGATTTGATATGCGAGCGAAGGCGAATTTTTCAATATGCATAATTCGAACCATCTAAAACAGAAGACGTTTTTGGTTTGGATTTGCGGGATCAAAAGCCATGATAAAGAGGACCAAACACTTAGTATCGTCAAGTGAGAGGCTCGATACCAATTGAAATTGTCACGGCTTGAATCACAAGTGATATCCGAGGTGATAACGGCACCAATGATAGCACTTGGGATGGCACACACACACACACTTCAAAAAATAAAACAATTTTGTAAAAGAGTTTGCAGCGGAATAAAACACCAAAATTGTTTTTCTCAAGTTATATAAATATAACTTGAGAGTGCCTCTTAGGCAAGACTTTATAATCACTATGAATGAATTTACAAAGCCGAAAGTTCCCTATAGCTATATCTATTTTGAGCTCTATGGAACAAGAGATAAAGAACGGAATCCTATCCTAGCCTTCACACACCTTGATACCAAAGTAATCAAGTGCGAAATTACAAGGGAGAAAGGATTTAAAAAGAACCAAACAAAGAACTTTATCTCTAAGCTTTTCGAAGGTGTGAATGTGATGAAATAATTGGCATATCTTCAAAATAAACCTTCCAAGCTTATTTATAGTCTTCAATTACTTGAAGGCTACTTCAATAATGACTTCTTGGGACTGGTCTTGCACGTGGAGGAAGTGTAGGGAGAGTGGGTTAATTTGTTTCCACAATTCTAGCTCCCACTTCCTATTTTGTAGCAACCGAGTTGTTGAATCCTCAAGCCATGCTTCCACGCCTTGTACTCCCTTGCTTTATCATCCTTGTACTTCTTCTATAACTCAGCAACAACCTTTGACAAAGTCTCCATACGTGTTGTTGTTGTTTGCCAAAGTTTACGAATTAATACATAAAATGTATTAATTCTTTTCTTCCAATTTCCACACGTGTCTAGCTCCTTCTTTGATGCTATTGCACCCTGAAATATAATCATAAACCATAGACTATACAGACCATATTAGCACGTTAGTCCATTAAATAACAAACAAGAAATATACAACTATATAATTTTCAGTCCAGGAAATCATCTGTGATATCACCTGGACTTTTGGGAAATCATCTGCGATATCACCTGCAGATTACACTAACAAAAAGTATTATAAATAAATTATTTAAAAAAATAATATTTATTTTTGGACCGTTACTCTTTGATTATATTTTTAAATTCCTATTTATAAGACTCTTGCATGTATATAGATCATTACATTAATATTTATTTCATCCCAAAATAAAATTATTTGATCAATTTTTATTTTGCTTAAAATAAAAAAAAAGTATTCATTTAGTAGACTATATTATTGTAACTATTTCTAATTTATATACCAAATATTTCAATTTATAAAATAAATTTGTATGTATATGGATCATAATTATAATACTGCTTCTTCTGTCTCAAAATGAATTATAATTTTTTTTTTAAAATGTGCATTTGAATAAAATATTAATCGATCCAGCTTTGAAAAGTTACATTTCATTATTTACTAATTGCTTTCCCGTTTTCTGAAAATTCAAAATTTGATTTCAAAATTCAAATGTTGATTGAGCTTAAATGGGATAATTTACTGTATAAATATTTACCTTATAAATATTTTTTATTTATTAAATGAAAAATCAATTTATTAAATAAAAAATCATTGAAACTAAGACCAATAGGAGAATTACATAATGCCATGTCATAATAGTGACATGGCTTAATGTGAGGGCTCTAAATGTTTGTCATTTATTATATTATATAGATAGATGGATCATTATAGTACTACTTCTTTCATCTCAAAAAGAATATAAATAAATTATTTTAAAAAAAATAATATTTATTTTTGAACCGTTACTCTTTGATTATATTTTTAAATTCCTATTTATAAGACTCTTGCATGTATATAGATCATTATATTAATATTTCTTTCGTCCCAAAATAAAATTTATTGATCAATTTTTATTTTGCTTAAAATAAAAAAAAGTATTCATTTATTAGACTATATTATTGTAACTATTTTCAATTTATATACCAAATATTTCAATTTATAAAATAAATTTGTATGTATATGGATCATAATTATAGTACTACTTCTTCTGTCTCAAAATAAATTATAATTTTTTTTTTTTTAAAAATGTGCATTTGAATAAAATATTAATCGATCCAGTTTTGAAAAGTTACATTTCCTTATTTACTAATTGCTTTCCCATTTTCTGAAAATTCAAAATTTGATTTCAAAATTCAAATGTTGATTGAGCTTAAATCGGGATAATTTACTGTATAAACATTTACCTTTTAAACATTTTTCATTTATTAAATGAAAAATCAATTTATTAAATGAAAAATCTTTGAAACTAAGACCAATGGGAGAATTACATAATTCCATGTCATAATAGTGACATGGCTTAATGTGAGGGCTCTAAATGTTTATCTTTTACTCCCTCCGTCCCGACCGAAGTGTCTCAAAATGGGTTCGACTCGGGAATTAAGGAAAGTGACGTAGGAAAGAGAAAAATTTTAAATGTTGTGAGTATGAAAAATTAAATAGGAGAGAGAATGAGTGGGAGAAATAGTTAGAAGAGAGAATGTTGTGAGTGTAAAAGTAAAGTAGGAGAGAGAATGAGTGGGTGAAATAGTAATAAAAACTTTCCTTTTTTGGGTTAAGACATTTTAAATGGGACGCCCAAAATAGAAAGTTGAGACACTTCACCCCCTCATTTTTCAGTGTTTTCCACTTTAGCCCATTACTTTTTTTTAAACATTTATGTTGTACTTCAATTGACCCCCTCAGATGCCAAAATCTCAGGAAAAACGCACTTAGGAAAAACGTGTTTTGTTTTCCCCGTCAATGCCAGTGCCAGTTTAATAAAGTGTCAGTGCAATAGACTGCAAGTGAAGATGTAAAATGCACAGCGGAATTATAGAGTATAAAGCGGTTTGATAGAGCGGTTTGTAAAGCGGTTTTACTATGCGGTTTTGGTAGGTGCAGTTTTACAAACACGTGTATTTTTAACAATGTTAACTCCAAACACTATTTCACAATAATGGATAGCTAAATAAAGATCAAACAGAGACAGAGATAAATAATTAATAATCACAAGAAATATAAATGCAGAAATATAAGAACACGTGATTTGGAGTGGTTCAATCGATAAACGATCTACGTCCACTACCAAGATGGTTAGTCTTGGATTTTCAAGAGTGATTTACTATGAGTATGAGAGATTACAAGTTACAAATATCAATACTCAAATCTAAAATCTATTCTATAAAGATCAAATCCTAAGACTATAACCAGTGTATCTCAAGTGATTAATCTATGTGATTAAACAAGTGAGGTGTGTGTGTGAGAACAAGATTAAGGCTCTTTGAATCTATGAGATGTAGAGCACAATGATTCTTGAAGGTGTTAAGGCTTGATTTCTGGGCTGGGGAATATTTCTTGAAGGTAGAAGATGAAGATTCAAAGGGTTGAATAATTTCTGGGCAGAGCTTCAGCTTCTATGAACACAGCACTTTCAAATTTCTCAAGCAATCTTCAAATGGAGAAGATTGAGGGTATTTATACCCAATCATCTTAAATATAGCCGTTGGACACAGCTGTTGAAAGGACAGTACTTGATGCAATCTCATTGGTCCACAGCAACCACTTTTGTCCTTTGGTACAGCGCAGTAAAGCCGATCGTGCTCCACCGCAAGCAATGAGGTTAGGACACCTGTCACCTTTTCAAGATCCTTGCAGATCTTCTCTGACATTGAATCACGTGAAAAGATTTAGTGGTTGACTTTTGATATTGCTGACGTGGATTCCAACGGTAAAAAGTGGTTCACTTCAAGTCTTCAATCATTGAATGCGGTCTGGTGTGGAGCGATTGAGGATGTGCGGTTGAGTACACCAGGAAGTTGCAAAGAGCGGTTGGAGTTGAACTACACAGGAGCGGTTCATCAAGCGGTTGTTTAATGAGCAGTTTCAAAGTGGAATTCCACATGCGATTGCATGTGCGGTTCATAAGGGCGGTTTTGAAACTGCTGAACTGCAACTCTCTAATCCAATGAATCTTGTGCCAGTCTTCAAGCCTAATTTTAACCTATTCTATAAAATGGACTTAGCTAAAAAATTGAAGTCTAAGCTTCATTACATAGGGTCCTAAAGTCCTTAAAATAGACAGGAGGTTATGGTATCAATCAAATCTAATACAAAATAGGAGGGTTAAAACATGCATACCCAACAGCAAGACACCACCAGACTTAGTCGTTGCATCATTTGACTTAGGAGAATAAGAATGCACAAACTTGGGGACTTTGTAGGTGCTGGTTTTGCCCTTCTTACCTTTCTGCTTGCCTTTGCCAGTCACCTTGGAGGGAGACTGTTCATCGGCAACAGAATCAAGATCGGCAAGACCAGCTTTGCTGATGTATTTACTATGAATGCCTTCATCCGCAGAATCATTATCAGCAATCTTAATTCCCTTTTGTACGTACCTGTTTTTCTCCATATCCTTGTATTTAGGATACTTCATTACCACAACATTATACTTAGGCTTGGTATCCTTATGCAATGAGTTAATCGAGTTGTTCTCAGCCTTCTTATCCTTTTTCTTGGTTACAGAGGCATCAGTACAACTGCTACTGCTGGTTTCAAATCCTATCCCACATTGATCATTTTTATGAAATATTTGATTTGCAAGGATTGCATTAACAATGAAACTCTTTAGGGTTTTGAAAAAGTATCAATAGTTTTCATAAGAGAATCATTTCTTTAAGCTAAATCTTTAATCTGTGCAGTGTATACTTTTGCTCTGCTTTTGAGATCCAGGTTTTCAGTTTTAAGCTGATCGAACTCACTTAGTTTTGTTTTTAGAGAATCAAGTTCAGTTTTGAGTGAGTCTCTTTCAGCAGAAACTTTACTGAAATCAGCAGTCATTATTTCAAGAATACTACTCAACTTTTCATAGTCAATAAAAAGTTCATCCATGGTCTCTATCATCTCAGATTTAGATATCTCAGGAAGAGGATCGGTCAAGTTTCGTTTGGCTGAGAGATCTTTTGGATCAGGAGAGAATTCAGGTAGGGATGAGATGGGTTTGGTAAGATTTCTCGAAATGTTTGGGTGCTTGGTAAAGGATAGCTTCTTTTCAGTGGATTGTGGAGGACTTGGTTCGGTTGCATAGAAAGTAATAGGTCCACACTGTTCGTAGAGTGAGGTTCCAACTTGATGAACCTTGTAGCCATAAGGATTGATTGCTTTGATCTTGACTTCTTGAAAGGAATGTCTTGCTGGTTGTTCTGTCCTTGTTGGTGTTCTTGGGGGAGTCGCATTCCGGTGATCAGGAGTTGGTAGATCCAGTGCAATTTCGTCATCGGCATCCAGGGCAACAAAACTTATATCAGCATCTTCATTGTCATCGGCAGCGCCTTCACCTTCTGAGTCAGTTTCACACCAGACTGGCATAGATTTCTCTGTGTTGTCATCTGCAACATAGCTTCTGGACTTGGGATGTCTTTGGTTCACCGATTTCCTGACATACTCATATTTTGGCTAGGGACATTTAGATGCAAAATGTCCAGGTTTTCGGCAATTAAAACATACCAGGTATCCTTTGCTGTTCTTTCCATCGGCAGCACTGGTAGAAGGCTTGATGTTGCTGGTGGATTTATGAAAGGGGGTAGTAAACGGTTTGTGCTGATTAGGTTTGCTGTCTTTTTGCATTTTCTTGAAGTTTTTGAACTTTCGGTAGTTTCTGGCAAATGCAGCAAATTCATCTTCTTCCACATGAGGCTCAAAAAGGTTTTCAAAGGTTTTATTACAGCAAGAGTTTTGGCAGTGATCAGTGGGAGGATAAGGGGTAGAAATTTGAGATATCTGAGTCTGTGCTGAGAGAGACACATTTTTGAAGTTTTTATCGAGAACATTAAATTTTTTGTAGTTCTCTCTCATACAAAAATAGACTGGATACAATATTTTGAATAGAAGTAGTATTTAAATCTCTGGCTTCTCTAATGACAGTGACCTTGTGTGATGTACCCGATTTTTGAAATCAAACGGAGTCGCCACGTGTAAGTACCCAAATCCGGATCGTCCAAATCCGTCAGAAAGTTAACCGAAATCCGTTAACTGGCCCGCTCCAGGTTAACCGGAACTCGTTAAACTCCCCGTTGCTGTGCCAACGAGACATCCCGGGACTGCCCCGTGCATCCCGACGTCGAACCGTACTTAACACGTGTCATCACACGTAAAAGCACGACTTTCCCTGAAAAACGCATTTTCCGGCACTTTCCGGGGGCGTTTCGGACATTTCCCGGACTGTTATTTTAAAAAACGGACAAAACCGAGATCGGGGAACAAATTCCCATGAAGCTGGTGACTCAGAGGGGCACGTGGCAGCCATGCCACCTCCCTCTAGTCACCCTTCAATCAAATTCAAAGGGAAAAGACCAAAATGCCCCTGGTTTGCAAGCCAAGTCCGGCCGGACTCACTGTGCACATTTTCTGAAATTGCCAGCAAGTCCTTCAAATTCCCAAAATACCACAAAACCCCCTGGATTCAGGCCAAGTCCGTCCGGACTCCTACTGCAAATTTCACCTATAAATAGAAATGGCTGTCAAAGCCAAAGGGACAGAAAATTTACCCCAAAATTTCACCACCCCCACGGTCCAAACTGGTTTTCACCCCTCCCGAGCTCCCGTTCTGTCTCGATTCGCGTGAAACCTTCGTATTTCGGTCAAATACGCCCCTTTCAACTTCGAAACAACCTTTCGAATCACTTTCCGTGTCCCGTACACACCTCCCGAGCCAAAGGAGTCGACCCTAGCCATAAGTATAACTCCCTCTCTCTAAATCTCCCGTTCCGTCTCGGTTTATGCGCCAGTCACTATAACCGTTTCGAACGTCGTTATTGAAATGTAGATGCCTCCGTCTAACGGGGTCCGATACGTTTTAGCCCCTTGATCCTCTTCTCTTTCCGTAAGAGAAGTAATCACGGGTTAAAACGGCGTTCCGACCCCGTTCCGTTTACTTTTATGTCATTTACCATTCCGGATCGATCGATCCGTTGATTGTCATTTACAATTCCGAGCCGTTTGGCCTCGTTGATCGTCATTTACAATTCCGAGCCGTTTGGCCTCGTTGATCGTCATTTACGAATCCGGATCGTTTGATTCCGTTGATACCGCACTTTAAATACTGTCATTTACAAAGTCCGATCCGTTTGGATTGTGATAGTATTTACTTTTCAAAGTCCGAGTCGCAACCCGATTCGTTGATCGCATGTCATTTAATACGCATTTTTCCCGTAAAAATCGTTAACAATGTAATGCCCGGTTCAAAACCGGAGTTCGTCCGTCGAACTCTCTTTCAAAACGCGCGAAATGACGTTCGGCCTCCGAACGCTCATCTTAAAACTCAAAGCCGCCATTTGACACTTAAAATCATTCAATACGCATTTTTCCCGTAAAAATCGTTAACAATGACTCGCACGGTTCAAAATCGACGTTTGCCACGCAAACGCTCATTTTAAACTCAAAGTCGACGTTTGCCACGCAAACGCTCATTTCAAACTCAAAATCGACGTTTGCCACGCAAACGCTCATTTCAAACTCAAAATCGACGTTTGCCACGCAAACGCTCATTTTAAACTCAAAGTCGACGTTTGCCACGCAAACGCTCATTTCAAACTCAAAGTCGACGTTTGCCACGCAAACGCTCATTTCAAACTCAAAGTCGACGTTTGCCACGCAAACGCTCTTTTCAACTCAAACCGACGTTTGTCATTCAAACGCTCGTCTTTTCAAAAGTCACCTAATCAACGTTTGTCATTCAAACCAAGATTAAGCTTGTCATTCAAGCCCCCATTTCAAAAGACACACACACACACACACACACGATTTCGAGAAAGGTAGAAAGACTCGTCATGCGAGGCGTTTCGGGCGATCTCGTAATACTCTACCCGAAACGTAACTTGACCTCCGAACCTAACAATCTCTGGTACAAAAAAGCTTTTTACTCGTTTTTGCTGCCAATAAAAATGATCCCCGTTTTCAAAAGCCTTTTCCTAAGTTTTTGCTACCAATAAAAACGACACCTTTTCACAAAAGCCGTTTCTCAACGTTTGGGCTCAAAATACAAAAACCGCGTGGCGACTCCTCATTTTGTTCTTTCCATGAAGCGAGGTCTCAGACACCAACCCCTCCGCGAAAGACAACCGCCTTTTCCGCGCCCCCCGCCCGCGCGCGAAAAAGATCGGGTAATTTCAGTTGGCGACTCCGCTGGGGATAAGATACTTTTTTCAAAACTACCGTTGTTTTCTAAAAAGCCTTCCGTGGGTCAAACTTTCGTTTACCCTTCCTCGTTTTCGTGTGCGTGTGTTACTTTAAACCTCGAACGGTTTTTGTTTCAAAGGCATTACATTGTCGACTTTTTTCAAAATCATATCATGTTTGTGCATCCCCATTCATGTTTGATTTTCATGCTGTCTTTTGAACTGTGCATCATAAATCCTTTAAGACACATTCTGAAAAAAATCTCTGTTTTACTCAGAAAAGGAATTTTAGTGACCGCACACTACGCGCACTTGCTGCCTCGGAACACCGCACTTCACGTGCACTTGCTGCCTCGGTACACTGCACACTACAACCCCTAACCCGGGATGGCCTTATCAGTTGCACCCCGATTGGTCTGCCAGACACCTTTCGGGGGCGCACGGGGTCGTCCCAAACATCCCATCCTAGCCCGTGTAAGCCATGCACTCTTTGTGTCACACTTTGTCCAAGACCCCGGTTGGTTTTTGGCTTAGCTCGTGTCATAAAGCCTAAGTGTATGTTTTTCACGCCGGGCCCCGCTCCGAGTCAAGCTCGAGAGTTTTAGACCGAAGGTCGTTCCCGACCCGAAGTCTTGAGCTTTTCAGCCTTGACTTTGACGCGGAGCTCTGCCGAAAAATATACCCGAAGGTTCAATGTGACGCCGTGTCACCAAACCTCGTCGTATGTATCGTACCAGCCACAACTTGGCCAACGCTAAAAGGCTAAGGTCTCTCGCACAAGCGAGTCAGGAGAGGTCATGCCCAAATTTTGGCACGATCCCCGCCTTAACTTAAGGACGTTGACTTCGACCGTGGCCCGTACGTCACACACGTTGAAAGTTTGCGCGATCAGCTAGCCTTAAGTTCACTTTTTCCTTTGTCGGTGGAACTCGCTTGCCTTATCAGACCTCGCTCGGGATAGTCCGTCCTGAGAAAGATGATCTACAATGGAAACGAGGGGCTTATAAGCGTAGTGACGAGATCCACTGATTAGAGCTCTAGGATTAGTTGCGAAAAAGAAGACACACTCTTTTCCAACCAATTAGGACTCTGAGAAAACGTGCTTTAAGTAAACATTAATCGGTGCTGCACATTGCACAAGCCCGAAAACCTTGAGCCAAATCCCTTTTCCGAAGCCTAAACCCTTCCTTTCGTTCCACTGCGGCGAGCGAGAAAGTGGTTGGTTTCCGGGTCGGCGCCTTGCCAGATCACAAGAACGGCGGCGTCGAGCGGTTCTTCGGTTCCCTCGGTTCCCTCGGCCCGGAATTTCCGACATGTCTAGCTCACCGAGAAATCGTGACGGGGAAGGACCCCCGCCACCGGTAACAGATATGACATTGGAAGAAGCCATCCGGGCTTGCGAGGTTCACAAGAGGCGAAAGAAGATCGGCGAGAATTTTGTGGTACGGCTTACGAATGAGCGTGGTATAGCGGCTATCCCCCGGTCAGACGGTACTTTTGTCCCTGGGTCGAGGATGACGATTCCCCGAAACCAGTTCACCAAACCTTCAATCAGGTTCCTCCCCCGCCAACTTACGGGATGCCTTCCAACCAAGGAAACAGCCGACCCAGGCTCCATGTTGCCACCTCTCAGGGCAACCCTGTCAATTTTGGTCAGCCCAGTGCTACACCCATCACTCAATATCACCAACGCACTGCTGGACCATCTCAGGATGCCAATATCCCTCAATACCCTCCCGGGTTCGTCCCGTTGCTGAATGCGCGCTCGCCGAAAATATATATATATATAAGGAGTCGCCACGCCATTTTAAGAGGAAACATTGAAAACCTTTGTTTTAGAGAGAAAACATGAGTTCGGGGGTCAGGTTACGTGTTGGGAAGAACCGAGAGTTCACCCAACACGCCTCGTCCATAGACGGGTCTTTCAATCAAACACATCCAAGTAAATCCAAAGTGTGTGCAAATATCGATAATAAACGAAATGTGATAAAATGCATCTTATTAATTATGAAACGAGAAATTACATATTGTGAGCCCATTATTTAGGAGGCCACATCCACGATACAAACAAACTAGAACAAATTACAAAGGAAAAGAGTCACTGCAGATGGGTCATGTGTGTCGCATGACACATCGTACCGATGACCACATGTGTCGCGTGACACGGGATCACTTGGGACGAAGGTGTCGCGTGACACATATGAGCCTTCTGCGAAACCTCACAATATGAACTCGTAAATTAACGAAGCTATACGGATCTAATTAACAAGCTGAATTATGAACGAAAAACATAAACAACATCAAATCGACCCAGGGAGTGTGGATATGGGTAGATCCACACCCCCTTGGGGGCTCAAACACCAAATTCAACCAAATCAATCAATATGAGCTCAATTACCTAATCTATGCAAGTTAAACAGAGAGATTGCGATTGGGATTCGGTTCGGATAACTAGGATCTGATTACTGAATCCAAACAAAATAGAACTATAAAATTGCAAGGAATTAAATGAGAGAGAGAGGGAGAGGGTTAGGGAATTGTTACCCTTGTTGATTCCACGAATTCTATATCTAGTCAGATATAGAATCCTTCAATTCTTCGTTGTAGATCTCACAGCTCTGATCCAAGGGTTCCAATTGGTGTAGGTAGAGAATTGGGTTTGGATGAGAGGGATTAGTGGGTTGGAAGGTAGGAGAGAGAGGTTTTGTGCTTGGGACGCTCGTTACACTGCTATTTTGGCGGAGTAACGGTGGCTAGAATTGGGATCTATTTCAATGAGGGGAGGGTCTTATTTATAGGCTGCGGTTGGTCGCCTTAGTATGTCGCACGACCTTACGCGTCCACTTTCCATGCCTCAAGTCGTCGCGTGACACAAGGTGGCTCAACCGCTTTTGGCGCCAAAAACCGGTTCACAGGAACATTCGGGAAAATACCCAAAAGGTCCAACGGGTTTTATTCCCAAGGGGTCCTTTGGCATGAATGATGTACCAAAGGTACTTCCTTCGCGGGAAACTCATGGAACGTTTCCGGAAGTCTCGGGATAGGCCGGAATTTACCAAAAACGCCCTTAATGCAGTTTATTATATTAAAATGCATCGAAAAGGTTGCGAATTGGATTGGCGTACTTACAGAGCCCCTCGGCAACGTCACTTTTGGAAAAAGTGGGGTTGTCGATAAAATAAGACCCAATCTCAATGAGCTGGTAGAATTTGGGGTTAAGGTGAAGGGCTAGAAGGGTGAGAAGGGGAAAATTATGGCTGGACCTTTCTGAAAAAGGATTCCTACGTATCCCTTTAAGAAGGGAATCAAGCCAAATCGTAGTTCGGAATTACCAATACTGACTACAAGCAAGAAAGGGGTAGAGATGTGTCTTCATACCTTTGCTGTGCTTACCTGTGACTTCTGTTGTGCTCCGCTTGAGAGGCTTTTCTTGGGTTTGGCTCTGCTTGAGAGTCTTTTCTTCTTGGTGGGCTCCGCTAGAGAGGCTTTTTCCTTTGGTTTGGCTCTGCTTGAGAGGCTTTTCTTCTTTGTGTGCTCCGCTAGAGAGGCTTTTCTTCTTTGTGTGCTCCGCTAGAGAGGCTTTTCTTCTTTGTGTGCTCCGCTAGAGAGGCTTTTCTTCTTTGTGTGCTCCGCTAGAGGCTTTTCTTCTTTGTGTGCTCCGCTAGAGAGGCTTTTCTTCTTTGTGTGCTCCGCTAGAGAGGCTTTTCTTCTTTGTGTGCTCCGCTAGAGAGGCTTTTCTTGGTTTGGCTCTGCTTGAGAGGCTTTTCCTGGGTTTGGCTCTGCTTGAGAGGCTTTTCTTGGTTTGGCTCTGCTTGAGAGGCTTTTCTTGGTTTGGCTCTGCTTGAGAGGCTTTTCTTGGTTTGGCTCTGCTTGAGAGGCTTTTTCCTGGGTTTGGCTCTCCGCAGAGGCTTTTTCTTTGGTTTGACTCGCTTGAGAGGCTTTTCTTGGTTTGGCTCTGCTTGAGAGGCTTTTCTTGGGTTGGCTCTGCTAGAGAGGCTTTTCTTGGGTTTGGCTCTGCTTGAGAGGCTTTTCTTGGTTTGGCTCTGCTTGAGAGGCTTTTCCTGGGTTTGGCTCTGCTTGAGAGGCTTTTCTTGGTTTGGCTCTACTAGAGAGGCTTTTTCTTTGGTTTGGCTCTGCTTGAGAGGCTTTTCTTGGTTTGGCTCGCTGAGAGGCTTTTCTTGGTTTCACGTATTGTCGAGCTCTTCTTGGGGCAGGCTGCGGATACGCATGCTTTTTTGTTTTGTTCTTTCTTCTCCAGTTTGGTCGGAGGTCCAGTCGTCGAGACTCAATTGATTATTGTACCTGCGGGGGTAAAACAACAACTCCAACGCGCTACACTTGAATAAGCCTATCTTGTTAGCAAAGATTACTATATGTTAGCTTGGTTTGCGTGAATCTGTCTGTTCCGGGAAAGCGAACGCAATTATTGGGTTAAAGATCGGCTTTGTCGGGTTTATGTATGGTGTTTTGGGATCGTTTTAGGTAAGTGTGTATAGTAGGGGTCCTCTCCCGTATATTTTCAGGGGTATGTGTATGAGGGTAAGGGGTATATCGGCGACGGCGAGTCGGAAAATGCTCTGGGGTAATCACTGCAGGTTTTTCCACCCTGTCTGCTATCAACCAAAGTATGTCGCCCGACATGTCGTGTCTGTTTGGCTTCTTCTGTCGCACGACTTAGGGAGGCTCGTGACAGGTTCTTTTCAAAGTCGGTCCAGGCTCCATTCTGCAGTCACTGTCTTCTTAGCAGAGAAAACCCAGCAGCCCTTATTTGGCGGATAATCGATTTCTTTGGTCAAGACTAACGCTTTTTGCTGCAATGGAACATTATAACCAAGAGATTGCTTCCCGGGAGTGCCAATTTCATCGGGACTTCGTCGAAATTTGGGGATTTCATCTGAGGCAACATAGAAGTATCATCGACAAGCGGTACAGTATGCCTTGCATTTGGTCCTTGAAAGATTGGAGGGTTGACTGGGATTTGCTTCGGGCTGCATCCTGCTTCTGGGATTCCGAGTGTCATGCATTCTCTTTGTCATACAATTACCTGACCCCAACTATGGAAGACTTCAGGGCGTTGACAGGCTTGGGTAAGGCGGCCATCATAGCATTCCCACGGGACAGTCTGGGTTGTTTGAGGAGCACTTGTCGACTTTTTATCTCTGCTGCGGATCGTGTATCGCCTATGATTCTGGGTGATGGGTCCATAGATTCGACTCTGATGGCTAGGTTGCGCCGTCCCGTCCTCCGATCTGTTTGACCTTCTACCACTCGATATGTTCATGCTTCTTCACACTCTGCCGCTTACTATTTCGCGGGTACGTCTGGTCTGCTCAAGCACTTTGTTGGAGATCGTTAGGCAAATGAGAGGTGACCGGGTATAGATTCTCGTCAAATTCGTTCCGGCCAAGGAGAGATGGATGTTGTACCACCGTCGTGAGACTTATCACGGTATTGGACAGAAGGCAGGTGGGGATCGGACTTTATAGGAGCAAAGTGTGCCCCGCCTTGTTATCTCTGTGGTTCTCTCGAGAGGTTACGCCCGATCGGGCCATTACCGCAGGGTCGGACGGCAATGCCATGGGTGACTCGGGCACGCAGCCGATGAGGGACGAGGTTGTTGATAGTTGGCATATGAGGTTGTCACGGTACACGACCACCGATCTCGAGCTTTTGGATTCATGCTTGGAATATACGCACTACAAGAGATATTCGTGATGGATCGCAGTAGTCCGGTTGCCTGGTTTGCATGTATCCTCTTTCGTGTCCCATCATTGGTGAGCGGACAAGATAAGTATCCTCGGCAGATCATACAAGCCTTGAGGGAGAGATCGGTGACTCGATCGTTCCGATGTCCATGACCGAGCCCCAAAGCTATACAGCTTTTTCAGCAGATCTTTTCGAGGGCTTTCTTCCCACTCGTGTGCTCCTTCGGCAGCTTCTAGAGGATTTATATTTCGACCACGTAGTATCCGGGATTGGTATGAGGAGCATCGTGGTTCTGTGCAGCTTAGCTATAGAGACTCGCCGCCGGAATACTTGGGAGCAGACTCTCTGTCCACCGAAATCTCGTGAGATATAGAGGCACGAGGAAACCTGCACAATGTCACCGGCAATGCCGCCGATGATTATGAGGAGGCAAGAGATCCGGAGAGCCGCTTTAAGGAATGATCCGTAGATGAGAGCTCGCAGAGAGGCATTGCGGCAAGCGAGAGATTGCTAGGGCCGCCTTGAGAGAGACTCGGGTCTCGATTGAACCGCCGCCAAGCGAGTTATTCCCGAATTGGGACGGGCTCAAACCGACTTGTTTGACATTCCTAAGCCAAAGACCTCCCCGGACCGAGAAAGAGGAAGGATAGAGGAGCAAATTCGGGAGCGGGGACGAAAGTATCTAGACACACATTTTCTTTTACTTCGAGAGTTTTCGAGACTCTTTTGCTTTATGTCTTGAGAGTAGGAATTATCTCGTATGAAAACCGAGTACCCTTTGATTACTTAATGCGCATGTAATAGATGTTATCAATGTTTTCTTTTATTCGCAATGCCTTTTTGAGTCAAAAAAGTAGGCCGTGCTTGAACTCATCAAAAAGAATATTAACTCAAAATGATCCTTTGAAAAGCCTTGGGACCGTAATCAAAACGCATTTTGGTAAAAAGAGGGATTTTGCAAAGAATTTTAGACCGAACCACAAGTGGTTGCCTACGTTCCCTTTTGTAGGAGAACTAAGGGGCCTCAGTCTCCGTAGTTCGACTCAAATGACTTTAGTGTTTAAGAAAGGGGAAGATAGAAGTGGGGAAATGGTGCAACCCCGTTTTTTACCTAGACCGCCCTCTTTGGGTTTTCGGTCTAGTTGGGTATATTCTTTAGCACCGGCGCGTCCCTTATTTTTGCATGGACCGCCTTTGAGAGGTTTTCGCCTCATCTCGGGACAATTTTGTTGCGCCTTTATTTATTCATTTTTTTATATATATATATATTTTTTTTTTTTTTTTAGAGGGGGAAAGACTCGATCATACGAAATACCTCCGCAACTTGTCGCCAGATTGACGGGTGCGTAGAAATGGGTTGCCATCCAAGTCTCGATACTGCATAGCTCCTCCGGAGAATACTTTCTTTACCAGGAACGGTTCGACCCAAATGGGTTCCCACTCTGCCCAACGCACCGCTTTGATTTGAGGGCTTCATT
This sequence comes from Adenophora triphylla var. japonica, assembly GCA_022495995.1. NCBI lineage: Eukaryota > Viridiplantae > Streptophyta > Magnoliopsida > Asterales > Campanulaceae > Adenophora > Adenophora triphylla. The sequence continues at coordinate 119,576 of JAFEMH010006459.1, forward strand.
TTAAGAACCGGATCACCGACTTTGATGTCCCCGGGTTTCACTTTCTTATCGAAGGCACGGGCCATTCTTCTCTCGGTATGCCCCGTTATGCTCCATGGCTTTTAGTCTCGCGTTCATCTAGCAGAGCCAACTCATTATATCGACTTTGGAGCCATTCGATCTCGTTCACCTCATTTTCGAGTAAGACCCCGAGGGAAGGAATTTCTAACTCAATGGGCATGACGGCCTCCATTCCGTAAGTCGAGCATATGGGGTTGCACCCGTGGCGGCTCGGATCGAAGTGCGATAGCCCCACAATGCTAAGTGCAACTTTTTCTCGGCCAATCTCGTCCTCGCTCGGCCATCTTCTTTATGATCCTTTCCAAGTTCTTATTGGCCTTCAACAGCGCCGTTTGTCTCGTGGCCCGTACGGTGAAGATTTGTGGCGCTTGACTCGTATTCAAGTGAGCAATCGATCGAGTTTCTCCCTCGAAATGAGTGCCATTGTCGGAAATAATCTCGTTCGGGACCCCATAGCGGCGTAAGATCTCGCTTCTTTTATGAATCGGGCAACCTTCTTGGCGGTGAGCACTTTATAAGATGCAGCTCTTCTACCCATTTCGTGAAGTAATCCACGGCCACTAATACAAATGCATGCCCATTGCTCCCGGGCGGAGAAATCTTCCCAATGACATCAATACCCCATGTTGCGAAGGCCACGGAGTTGTCGTACAACATAAGTCGTGAGGCGGGATGTGGTTCGATTGGAAAATCTTTGGCACTTGTCACAGTCCGCACGAAATGGATGCAATCTGTCTCCATAGTGATCCGTAAGTAACCCACTGATGATGCTATGCAAGAGGGATCGAGCGTTCATATGAGGTCCGCAGCACCGTTGTGAACGTCTTCCATTACTCTTTGATCCTTTTCTTTGCGATGCAGAGTAGGAGCGTACAACCTTCTCTTTTCTTCCATAATTCATTGCCGAGTATGGCATATTGCGGCGATGCGCCCTTTAGGGCCCGCAAGCTTTTGGCATGTACTCTTTTTGAATCTCCTTCTTGATCCACAGAAAGGATGCTTCCCATACTTGAGGTATTGAAAGATCCGATTGTACCACGGTTCACCGACAGCCTCGATCTCAATCTCACAACAATATGCAGGATTTTCTCTTGTTGCCGACCCTGAAAGGCTTGATTGATTTTCCTTCGGGATTTCCATCAAAGAGGCTAAGGTAGCCAGAGCATCCGCGAATCTGCTCTTGTCCCGCGGTAAGAACCGGAATGATACTTCTTTGAATTGGCCGACGAGTTCGCGATGTAAGCATGGTACTTACGGAGACATGGGTCTATAATTTTCCATTTGTTGGCGGCCCGGCTGATTATCAATTGGGAATCACCGAACACTTCCAATTCTTCCACATGTCGCTCAAGGGCAGCTTTCTAGACCGGCTATGCAAGCTTCGTACTCGAAGCATTGTTGGTGACCGAGAAATTCAACTTGATTGCTATGGGAGTATGCTTGTCGTTCGGGTCTATCAAAACCATTCCAATGCCATTTCCTTTCTTGTTAGCCGCTCCATCAAAGAATAATCTGGCCACTTGTTTCCGCTTTCTATAGCGAGGATCCCTTCATCCGGAAACCGGAGGTCCGGCCCTTGATCTTCTCAGACCGGGAATTCAGCCAACCGGGCTCCGCAAATGCCTCGCCCTTTGATCGATTTGCGAATCACATATTTGATGTCAAATTCGCTGTGGAAGAAAATCCATTTTGCCAACTCCGTGGAGATGTTTCCTCTGTCACCATGGAATAGATATCTCGATCGGATCCATCTTGGAGACTAAGTGTACGGTGTGGGACAAAGCATATAGTGTTTTAGCTTTCCAACTACTCCATACCAAAGTCACGCAAGTCTTCTCGAGGGCGAGTAATTCACTTCACTCCACTTGGAATTTACGGCTAACGAAATAGATGGCATTCTCAATCTTTGAATCCTTCTTTTCTTGTGCTAAGCATAGCCCCGATGAGGCCGTGTCCGTGGTACTCCGTCGGATATAGAAGTAAAGGCTTGTCTCCATAAGGTGGGCAGAGGATGGGAGGATTGATGAGGTAGGCTTTGATCCTTTCAAAAGCTAGTCAACATTCCTCGTTCCGCACCACTTCCCGATTCTTCTTTAGCAGCTTGAAGATCGGCTCACATATGGTGGTCAATTGGTTGACGAACGCGATGTATTGCGGGCGACCCATGAATCCTTTTACTTCGTAGACGGTTCCGGGGCGGCTTCATTTCAATAATTGCCTTAACTTTCCCGGGATCTATTTCAATGCCGCTCGGTGACCATGTATCCCTTAACTTTACCTCGAATAACCCCAAATGTACACTTGGCCGGGTTCGGTCTCATGGAGTGTTCTCGGAGTCTGTTAAAGAATTTCCTCAAATCAATGAAATGCTGTCCGTCCGATCCTTTCGAATGAATGATCATGTCATCCACATACACTTCAATCTCCCGGTGGATCATGCTCGTGGAAAAGGGTAGTGATCGCTCTACGATAGGTAGCCTCGGCGTTCTTCAAGCCAAATGGCATTACCGTGTAACAATAGGTACCCCATGGGGTTGTAAATGCCGTCTTGTCTTGATCCTCTTCAGCCATCTTAATCTGGTTGTAACCCGCAAAACCATCAAAGAAAGATTTAACCTTGAAGTTCGCGGTTGCATCCACTAGCATGTCAATGTTGGGCAAAGGGAAGTCATCTTTAGGACTAGCCTTATTGAGATCTCGGAAATCTACGCAGACTCGAACCTTTCCATTTGCTTTGGTGACTGTTACGATGTTCGCCAACTGTGTCGGATATTCAATTACTTTGATGAAGCCTACCCGTAGGAGTTTTTCAATTTCTTCTTTCACTTGTAAGGACCATTCAGGTTTTATCCGCCTCAATTTCTGCTTGACCGGCTTGATTTCTGGATCCAAAGGTAGTCGGTGTTCCACAATAGAAGCATCCAAAGCATATCTTTGTAGGACCAAGCGAACACATCCATAAATTCCTTGAGCAATTCAATCAAAGCAACCCGCTCATCTCCGGAGAAGAAGCTACCAATCTGCGTTTCTTTGGGTTCTTTACCGTTCCTGCCCACCGTTGTTAATACCTCGTCAGCCTTGGGCCCGGCTTTCCTTTTGCTTACAAGTCTGTTTTGAATCTTTTCTCTAAAAATTGTTCACCGATTAAGTTCGCATTATCTTCAATTGAATTAGGCT